>PVLA01017441.1:0-17351 GCA_004027455.1 Hydrochoerus hydrochaeris
ATTTTAGAAACACAACAAAAATATCTCATCTCCCATCACAAAATGTCGAACTGAGGGTCATTCTTTCAAGTATTGACTGCATGTCATGGTCATCAAAGCTCAAGTACATACAAATATAGTCACTCATTAACACTGATGCTAGCCTATAACATATTGCCAAAGCAATCACAGAACTGTAGCATGCCTTGTTCAGCAGGGCCACTTATACTATAGATTTTATCTGAGTTTAAAGCAGAGCTCAAAGTGGGAGCCTGCAAAATGCCATTCACAAAATAGTGTTTATTCATAGTGTTGAGTTCATCTTTCTTTCTAGACAGCATCTATAATTTTGAAACTGGTTTCATAGAGAACTATTTAATGAAATATGAAAGGAGATTTATGAATTACTAAACTTTAATGACAATAAGTGTTTATTTGATCATTCTAGAGACAAGCAATTTAGTAAAAGTTTAGCTAGATACTTAAGCTCAGAGATAACAAATTATCACCTTGTACTTGAATACTAGAAATTACATTAGTGTGCAAAGGAAAGTAATGTGGGAAAAAAATATATGAAATGTTTGAAATGCAATAAAAATTGAGGCATAGCAAAGTAAATGGTCAATGAACACTGAAAGAAGAGTTCAGTGCTGGTGGTAGTACACACCTGTTCTCCCAGCTCTGGAGAGGATGATGAAAGAAGATTACCAGGAATTTCATGATTGCCATGCCTCAAGTGGCCAAACTGGGCTATGCAATAAGAGCAGTTCAGAATACAAAGTGAGGCCATTCATCAAACTCCATCCCCAAATGAAAATTAAAATTAATTCACAGTCACTTACAAATCACACCTTCATACAAGGGATATATCATGGTGATTCAAGCACCTGGCTGTTATGTGCAAGGATGGCTTGAGTTCAATTTCAAACTAAACATACTTTTGATTAGTTCAACAATTATAGACAAAAGTTATAAAAACAAGCCTAAAAACATTCAATAATTTTGCGCAAGAAACATTTTGCACAACAAACATGAAAAACACTCAAAGTTCAATATACATATCAGTGGACAAATAGATCTCAGGAAAAGAAGACAACTTTAAATGTAGTCACATGGAAGTAGAATATTGTTTCACGATTCACCTGATGTTATGCCTCTCGGGAAGAAAGCACTATGTGTCTCATTTACATTCAGAGAGATACAGGTATGTACTTAGAAATATGAGTTGTACAATCTCCTCATCTATGTCCATTGTTGAACTATGAGAGACATGATATAACATGTGATTTATACTAAAAACCAGTCAGTTAATGAAAAATATTCCTCAGAAGAAAATCAAGCAGCCATGGATATTAGAAGAAATTGAAATGTATGAAGATGGGTATTAAACAAGAAAACATTTATTGGGAACACAATACAAAGATTTTACAAACAGACTTAAGATCAATGAGCACAAACCTAAAAATAAACAAAAACTTCTTTGACTCAAAAGAAATACTGAATAGAAAATAAAATCTAAATGATGTTTATGAAAAAAAACAATTTTGAGGTATGGGAGAATAAAATAATAAGATTTATTAAATCAAAACTCAGCTCCTAAATTCCACAATCACCTTTACTATGAAGTTTATGAAAATCCACTGACAAGTGAATTCTTTCTAATTTCAAGAATATACTCTGTGTTATGATTTCTAGGAATATGTGTGATTCTTTTCAAGTAAAATTAAAGAATCAGATATTATGACTAAGAGACTAAATGAAATATACTTTGGCCTTGATTCACATACCAGCCCATGTGAACAACAGTGATATATGTCTAAATTTAGAAATACCACACAAAATATTTCTTTGTGCAATTTCTAATGTAGTTCCTTAAATTTTAAAAGGAATGAACTAAAAAAACAGTCTCCATGGAAAAACACATATTGTAATCTTTGGAAAAATTCCCAAAGGAGAGTGGTCATCAGTGCAGCAATACCTTCCGATCCAAAGGTATTTTATCACTTGGTTACATTCTTTCCTTGACTAAGACCAAATGGTGAAACTTTTTTAATACACCTGGGACAATGTTATTGTTATTATTAAATCTAATTGATTTATATCTGTTCATCTGTCTTCAGACATGAAATGATGAGAAAGTTTTCACATTAGGTAGTGATATGCAAACTACAGTTGCAAATATTAGTGCAGTAAATCCACAGGTAACAGTCATGAAATACTAAGTTCACCCAAAGGAGAATAGATCAGCATATCAAGAGAGCAGGTGACAGTATCAGGAGAACAGGTCAGATTAAAAGGGACTGAGAGAACCAGTTTCAGAGATGATCAATAGCTAGACATCTAGGTAATGGGAAAATATTCTCACCACCTAGAGAGCAATGGTTATTATGTGGACACTGATGAGAAGAGATTAAATAGAAATCTATGCAAAAAGACATACCTGGGTGACATTCATTCAAAACAATCTACTGAAGCTACATTAGCTTGACCATATTCCACATGCACAATCAACAGTTCTTTAAAACCAAGTATCATTCCTTAACACATATCCCATTACAAAGACAAACTAACTACATAAACAGAAACAGGATTGGAAGAGGAAAACCATTCATTTGCAATTATATATTTAAGAATTCAAAACAACTCCATCAATAACTGACAGTTCAAAAAAGCAGAACCATCTTTAAAGTCACACATGAAATCACTAAGATAACAATTCAAAACAATACATAAGATGGATTCTATCAAATATTTTATCACAGAAAGACATGGCACACTGTTCTCACTCTAAGTCAAGAAGTATTCACATATGTGGGACAGGTTCAGAGCAGCAATACAGAATATAATGCAGTGAGAGTCATGGAAGTCATACAAAGCTGGCTCTTACACAATACTGAAAGGAAATTAGAAATGAAAAGCAGAAACAATTGAAGAATATTCTTAGAATGAGAGATCAAGAAACAAATTTTCAATGACACATTTCAAAAAATCCCAGCTTACACAATTAAGGATTTCACATTCCAATACAATGAAAGTACATTTTGAATTATTTCAGTTACTCAAAATAGATGGCTCAAAACATTAAAAACAGTGAGTGAAGGTAGTGAAAAACAACAAAGCCTTCAATTTTAGAACATTAGAGAACACAGGGCAGAGGGACACTCATCAGTGAGGATGGGAGCTGACTGCATGGCATCACTATGCCTTGTGATCTCTCCAAATTCTGAGATTAGGGTGAACAGTGCCCATAATAAGTCCATCCCTGAGACTCTGGAAGCTGAGTTCTCAGGAAGAACTATAAAAAGCTGCTGCAATATAAAAATGTTAATCATTCCAACAAAATAGGGTATTTTATTGCTCTATATTTGTGCAGGTTCTAAACAATAGAGAAGAAACTCCTAAGAGGATTAGAAGAATTATTGAGTAATTGATGTAATTAAATATGTTAAAATCAAGAGGAAAACACCCTACAATGATGTCAGGGGACACAGAAAGACACAAAAATCAAAATTAAATTAGTGGAGAATAAGTCTGAATGCATACAAATGTATTCACTTTCAAATAACTGTACATATGGTGAAAAAATTAAAATTCCACTGAAAATTTAATAGAATTTGTAAGATAATGAATCACCAATATCTTTGCATTGAAATACAGATATGTGCCATATAAATATATACAAGATATAAACAAGTGGATTGCAAATTATGAGCAATCACATGCAATTCATATTGACATAATTTCAAAAATGTGAAAACCACATATAAAACAGGTATAATAGCATAAAGTGCATCATTATCTTGTCCTTTTCAACAGTGTCCAGTAATTACCAATGAATATTAATAATTACAAGCCCAATGGTGCTTCTCTATCTGCACCCAGAGAAAAATTCTTATACAAGGCCAGGGATATAGCTCAGCAGGACAGTGCCTGCCTGGCAATGTGAGTTTGTGAGTTTGATTCCCAGTTTAAAAACTTTGTATGCACATGTTAATTCCCTCCTTCAAAGAGAACAATTTGTAGGTTTCACAGGCTGCCCCATTGCAAGTTGTCCTTTAAACAATTATTTCACCTTCCTTTAAATTGCTACCATAACATCCAACTTTTATGACTATAATGTATTACAGCTAATGTATTCAAGTTTATTTATCACTTTACTCTAGATACAAGACAGTGGTTTCCATATGTCTGGCAAGGGTCCTAACAATTATTTTCATCATAGCAAATGCTTTTAGAAAATTCTTATCTTACTTTTTTAAAATCCTAAAATGACTTTGAATTTCAGAGGGTATGATTGTTAATTTTGCAATTCAAAATCAGGACAATGAAGCTCAATGTGGAGGATACAATTTGTCTGTTTCAGACCTCATATTTAAATTATCATTTAATTTAGCATAGTTAGATATCTCTGGTACTTGCTATTACTGAGATAGCATCCAGCAATATCATCTGACTTTACATATACCTAACAAGGGAATAAAGACTTATGAAAAATATCCTTAGCAGGGCAGAATGAGAGCTGCATACAGCCCCAAATTCAATCCCTTCTCTGTGAGGAAAATATTTAGCATGGTAAATTTTCCTTAATATCCCTTTCTTCTCAAGGGTTGAAAGTTAATCTCTTGTGGCTTTCTAATTTTTCTAAAGTAACACACTCCATTTGACACCCTTTATGCTTAGATGTTGACAGTGTTAGATTTTGTGTGTCTGAAGATACCTAGGTTACTAGGAAAGACCAGTCTTGATGTGGATTCATGTTGAGAAGAAGCATGACCTATGAGATTAGATCTGGTGAATGGGCCTTGCCTCTCATGCTCTGTCACTGCTGAATAATTTCCCTGCAAGTCTAAACATTTGATTCTGAGAGTATGAGCTAACTGAGGTCAATATTGTAGGGCAAAGGCAAACTCCTGTGCTCATGAGCAGAAAATAGACTTGTTTTCC
The DNA here is from genome assembly GCA_004027455.1 of Hydrochoerus hydrochaeris. Taxonomy (NCBI): domain Eukaryota; kingdom Metazoa; phylum Chordata; class Mammalia; order Rodentia; family Hydrochaeridae; genus Hydrochoerus; species Hydrochoerus hydrochaeris. The sequence goes on from PVLA01017441.1 coordinate 4,924, forward strand.
CTTATTATTCCACCCAGCTCTTATTGGTCATTGTTAAGCTCATACAATATGAGTTATTTGCCATGTTCTATAAACCAGTTATCCAAAAAGCAGTGCAGAGCTTGAAAAATGGACTGGGAAATTCATACTCTTCATGAGACACATCACAAGCAATCATCACAAAACATTAATCTCTATTAGTGAAGAGTTCCCTTCACACATATTCTTCATATGTAGTAAATGTTTTCTGATTCTCCTATATCTTCACAGGAGAAAAAGTAAATATTTTAGCAAAAGTACTCTAAAGCACCCAGAATTATTTCCTCAGAAAGAAAAGATTCACAAAATTATCTGTACATGGGACACAATCTTTCCAATATTCTGCAGCTTGTCATATTCAAGAGTACTATATCACATTCAAGGATTTAAAGCAATAATTTATATCATGAAACATCAAATATGCCCAATCTGATTTTAAGGGGGAAAATTAATCACATAATATCCAATATGAATTGTCCATTTTTCCTCTGCATAGTCTCCTTCCCCATTCTACTTAGGTATAGATCCCAGGTGCAGTATCTAGTGATTTTCATGCTCTATGGACCTTTTGAAATCTTTCTGTATGCTCACACAACTATGCATGTAGTCAGTACTGTAATAAGTCCGAGATACCTTAGAAGCTCCTTTCCCTTTAAAAAGGTGAAACTGCTTAAATTTTGAATCCTTCTGAGGTTCAATCACACCACTCAATTGAATTTATAAACCTAAGCCTGTGTTGCAGAGATGACAGTAAAAGATACATTACAGAAATACTTGTTATATCCAATTCTAACCCTAATAACTAGCCACTCAGCTCGGTTTCTGCCAATTTAAAATTTCCATTTTATCCTTTTGTCTGGGGAATACATGTCAAGAAGTGTGACCAGACTGGACCACATTAGTACAATAATAATAAAAAAAACAGGGAAAATATTTTGTCTTGATCTGGATCTCATCTCCCAAATGAGTGTATGGCAGAGGCTTAAAATGTGAAAAGTGGTATCATTTTAGGGTTCCAGGAGGATCAAAACCCTTTAGCAGAGTCCCAGACTCTGAGGGTTAAGACAGTCTTTTTTGGAACAACCATTTTATTAGGACCATCAATAAAAGGTGGGGAAACTGAGGGAAGTGTGGGGCATGAGCAGGACCTTGAGATTTATTTTAAAGACATTTTAAGTAGTAAATTATGTAAATTTAGTAGAAATGACTTGTCATGAAGACATGGTAGGAGTGAGACTGCTTGAGTAGTTCCTGCAGCTGCAGTCTCTATCTACTTAATTGATGTTTGGCCAAGTGTCCCCAGCTGTGGCCTTATCATGCCATTTGAGGTAATGCTGGCCTCAGAGGCCACTGCAAGCCTTAGTCAGGACCCTAGATTCACAGATTTTTGGTTACTATGAATCAGTTCCCATCACCAGGCTAGGGTCCAAGTCCTAGGACTGACTCAAAGCTAATCATAAAAAGCCAATTAGTAAAATTTAAATCTTGCTCAGACCTGTTGCATAGTGGTCTCCAACAGGAAATAAACACACACAATACCCACAGTAGTGTTCACATTTCCAGATAGGATTGCTCTGCTCTCCTGAAAGTGCTGCTCAGGAGAAACAGGTGAATACAGCTATCCAAACTGGAAACAACTGGATAAGGCTCACATTCCACAGGGGACAATATGAACACTGGAAAGAATGACACAAAGGTGGTATTTGTGTTTCTAAAGGAAAATGACTTGACCAACCTAAAAGTAACTGACAACAAAATACATTGAATATGCACAAAAACAAACTGCTATTGCAAACACCATTGCTAACCATTGGATTTTTTACAACCCATTTAATATAAATACCTTGGCCTATATTTCTGATATAACAGAAACACTAAGCTGTAATACACAATAAATATCACTAGTACCTTACTGAATGCAGGGCACTTTAAATCACTGGTTTTTCACCCATGGTCTACTTTTTCTGAGACCAGAGACTCATCTCTGCATCTTTTGAAATGATCATATAAACTTTGCATTGTGCCACATATCATTAGTAATAACTATGAGTCAACTTAAAAATTCAATATGAAATTTAAACTGCAGACAATTTATCTTCATTATAGAAGGGTCCCATGGAATTTAGAAAAGATAATATAGAATGGACATAAACCCACAATGTGCATCTCATATTGAAAAAGCTCTTGCTCTGTTATCCAGGGTGGCCTTGGTTTTTAAACAGTCTTAACTCTCCCACAGAGGTGGCATTAAATTTGTGCATCACCATAACTAAATGTTGTTTACTTTACCCCAACACTGAAAATATGGCAAAATTCAGTATCATAAAAATGAAAACACTGATCCAGGCATGGCAGTGGATGCCTGAAACCCTAGCACTTCAATGGATGATTCATGAGACTCTGAGTTTAGAACAGTGAACTACAGAAGGAGACCCAGTGCTCTCCACCAATGCAGAGGCACAACACTATAACTAAAAATGTAGCACATGTCTTTCAACTTGTTACAGGCAGCTGAGCTAGTTAGAAATATTACAGTCAATCAGACAAGGATAGGCCCTGGAAGGTTCTGGCACAGAGGACTAGATGTCTGGTGACTTTGGAGGAGACACACACCTCTTGATGTAGGTCAGATCTCAAGATAGGAGGGAAGAGAAATGCAACTACACCCACAAGTATAATCCTTAGGGATTAGGTATCAGTTACCTTGAGAAGCCAGGAGTCACCATTCCAGCCTCCTACAGGAAGAGTCACTGGCCCATAAAGGATGCTTGCTTGCTATATGACTGGCTTCATCATTTGTCCCTGATTTAGTCAATTTTACCTGAACAATTAACTTGTCAGTTGACCACAGGTTTCCCACCTCACGGCTGCCTGCCTTGTGAGTTCTCATTTTTTTCCTCTTTAGACTGGCCTCATCTCATGGTTTTACTCTATAAAAATTCCTAGAAAATACAGAGACATTGGCAAACCAGTTGGAGCCCCTTCTGTCTCACTTATCAGACCAAAGCTTTGTTTCTTTCAATAAATACTTCTGCTTTTACCCTCTGTTGTTTCTAAAATTTATTCTTAATTTTAACAGAACATGAAATCTATGGACATATGTAGTAGCTTGAGAGTTCCATTCCCCTATAACAAACTCAACACTTAAAGTGCTGGAAAAATCTCTACACTTCTTGTCACCTTGGATGAAGTAGTAAGACCTCATTTCAACATGCAACAAAAAATTCCTTTAAAAACTACAATTTGTTTTCAAAGTTTGACGGATCTAGGTAAGGGCTAAATGTCTGAGGTCAGTCAGTGTACAATAAGAAACATTATGCATGACTTGAAATCTTTGGTTTCTGATAGAAACACCTTCCCATGATAATTTAGCTATGATGACCAACATATTTTCAAATCTCCAATACTAGGGTTTTAATTTCCTATCCTACCTCAGAGATGATTACATGTACTGATCAGAAGACACAGAATTACCTATTCAGGACAATGTCTCTCTCCCTTCTATACTCCTGTGACCCTTTTCCTACTCTCAGATCTAGCAAACAGAAAATCTTTCACTGCTGTCACAGTAGCTGAAGGTCACCTCAGAAGTCCTTTACTGTTCTGGCTGCTGATTGGGCCTCCATCCACAGGCCCTTTGGTCTCCCATTTCCTTTTAATCACCTTGGCTTTTATCATTCAAAGAGACCTTTTGTTCTTATTCTTTACTACTCAGGCCCATCCTGACTATGCTTATTTACCCCTACTTCAGTAAAAAGTCCATCACAGCATTGCAAATTTTTTTCTGTCTTTTTGAGACAGGGTCTCACAATGCAGTTCACCATGCACTTGAGCTCACTTCACAGCCCAGGCTTGTCTTAAACTTGCAAAATTCCCCTTGTATTAGCCTTCTGACTGTTGGAATTAAGGGCATGTGCCACCAGGCCCCACTCAGTGTTTCAAATTTCAGGTCATAGTCTAAGCACAGGCCAATGCTACAGCCATTGTTTCAGGGGTGACACATTTGCCTTTCAATTCTTATACTTACCATATCTATACACCTGTGTAGACACCAATTTTCCATCTTTCTCAGTATTTGATTATCAGCCAGTACTTACAGGAAGTTGTTTTCTCTAAGAACTTTTAGCTTAGCAGCTAATGCATCACCACCCACAAAATAATGCACGGAATTCTGAACTCATGAAAAGCCTTGCTTCAAGTAGTTCAATTGCAAAAAAGTGTTGACTTACCTAGCTAATAAATTAAGCAATAGTTAAGCAAAGTACTTGAGGTAAGATTGCAACATTAGTGGCATTGATATGAATTAAAATGAGAATATAAAATGACCTGGGGTTTGAACCAGCAGGGAATTTTCTCCCCACAATAAAAGGCAGACTCCAGTCTACTTTGGTGACTTGGAGCTGCTAATTGCTAAAATGCTGAGATAACAGAAATGTAAATACAAACATCCAATTCATTACTAAACCCTGTTTCCTCTAGTCCACGCAGGCAGAAGAAAGGGAGAACTTGGGTTCAAAGTAGTTCCTTTTTCTGGGTGCAGTGACTCAGGACTGTAATCCCCTCATACAGATGGCTGATGGAGGACCATGGACCAGAATTCAAGGCTAGGCCAGACTACAGAGATACACTGTGTATCCAAACAATGAAAAGTAAACAGAAAAGAAAAGATAAAAAGAAAGAATGACGGATCAATATTAAATGCACATTGCCATGTGTACTTGGAGGGCTGACAACCCACGTGGGAAGCATTCCGGAAGTCAAGGAGCTCTTCTCATTTCTTATTTTGGTTCCAGAACTCGACATTCAGCGTTGTGAGATTATGAGTTCTGTTTATGCGCTAACAACATTGCGAGGAGAGGTCTTACATGAAGAACTCAAATGAGAAATTTTTCTCACTTTGAGACAGAACTCAGGTTTGCCCCCAAACCAAGGCACTCCTCAAACACAGCTGTGCCTGGGGCTGCTGGAAAAGAGGTTCTGGGCTTACAGTGGTTCTGCCTATTTCCTTCCAAATCCCACAGAATTCTATCCCATTCCCTGCTCCAGTACCATAAAATTACCATTTTGATGCTTGAGGTTGTCCGAGGATCCTTTGCAGCCCTCAGTAAGAAGAAGTCACAGAAAGAAGAGGTTAGCTCAGCTCCAGGCTCTCAGCACCTAACTCACTAGCACTTCTGCACCAGGCTCCGGTCCAATGCTACTTCCTTCCTCAACCTGATTGGGTGTGCAGCCAGCCCCACCTTTATCAATGATTGGCTCCTGGCCCTGTCTCTCTCCTATGATGACACCCTCACCTGACAGAATTAATGCTTCATTTAAGGGCTCTACTTCTGGCTTTTCAGAGCTATCCTTAAGGGCTCAGGGCATTTTCCTGAAGCTGGGTCCTAAGCCTTCCCAGATCAGTGTCCTATGGAAGAAACAATACCTCAAAGACAGAATGAAAAATACTGTTTGGCCAGTTCAGACCAGGACAAACTGGAATGGGTAGAGGCTGCTGTCAGAAATGTGTCCATGAGCTTTATTGCCCAGATTTTCACAGGGTCTCTTTTAGTCTGCACATTTCCATACAAATAATAAATATGTGTCCACCAAGATAACTCCATTATAGCATGAATGAAGAAACTACACAAAAATAGTAACAGGTTTCTGGGAAAAAATAAAGATGAAGGAAAAGAAAACAGTTTCTCTGCTTCAGAAAAGCTTTGTAATGTATCCAGTGTCATAAATCATACCTAAATTTTAAAGATAAACCTAGACAAGCATGCAATTCTCAAGGATTGCTGAAACAGAGTACCACACTTCATCTACTAGATCACTTCCTGTTATTAAGTGTGGGATACAAAAACACTTTATACTGTAAGTGAAAACATTTTGGACATGTATGTATATATTCCACTCTAGGGTCATTATATTAGTGCATTTACCTGTTGCCTAATTATTGACTTGACTTTATATCTAATGTTGTTTTAACCAAGCCATAAATTTTAGATCTAGAACACAGATGCATGAAAGAAAAATCTAACAAACAGGAAGTAGAAATTTGTAGGCAGGCAGCAGTACCTGAATTGAAATCTCAGGCCCTGGAACAAGTTCCAAGGAGAGGGATTTTTGCCTCTTAAAGCAATGCAGCCAAGAAGAAAGGCCCTCACTTATGTGGCCACTACCTTCTTACAGGTAGCTCTCTAACCCTCATTTCATTCCTTTCTTCCAAATGAAGTGTTTTCTTTTTCCATTTCAGTGTTGCTGTCTCTAAGCCCTTATTTTTATGAATGTTACATTCACTCATTTACTATAGACCAGTGGTAGAGTGTGCATCCCCACCTGTGACTAGGACAAGTATAAAATTATTTTTCTTTATTTATGGATTTCACATATTGACCAACCAAAAACTTTTTTCTTTTCCGTTTTCCTTTCTAGTAAAATAACAAAAATATCTCTGCAAAGTTCCTGCTTTTGTCCACAGCTACATTCCTACTCATTGTGAGACCCTGAGCTCAGATTTTACAAAATTAACAGGTTCACTAATATTCTCTGTAATGATTACTAGTTGCCTATTGATAATAGCTTGGCTCTCTACATCGTAACAGGGCCTCTTGAATAAGAGATTTTCTTATAAGTGTGCTGATGGAGTTTTATTTACCAATCATTTATCTAGCCAGATTTAATGTGATGTGTATTTCTGACATCAAGTACGTAAATTTCTGTTTCTAAGCATCAAGCTTCTGACTTATCTGAGCCCATAATTCAGTCCTTATAAAATATTGGTAACCAGGCATTAGCAGGTTCCATATTAAATTCCTGAAGATTAATTGACACATGATCTGTGACAACCTCTACATTGTAGAAGCACTTCATTGGTCTTAAAATTAAATAAATTCTGTTATTAATGAATTTTGGATACCTGAGTGTTTATGTACTGACTAGAAGATATGTTAACTAAATTTTTGTCATTCTGTGTCTGTGTAACTGAACTTTTTATCACTGTGAGAAAATATCTGAAAAATTCAGATATTGGAAATTGAATTTTTAGTGGAGGTGCAATTTCACCCACACTTTCTGACAATCAGCCAATGGTGGGAATGTGAGACAGAGCACAGGAGCTCACTTCATATTGGTAAAGATGAAGAATAAGACACAAAGCAGCTACATCAAAGGAGGAAGTGTCCTAGGGCTATATGTGACTATGAATGTCTGTGTGTCTGTGTATGTCCCTCTGTCTGTGTATCTGTGGGCACACAGGGATTCTAGATCCCACCAGGAATCCCTTCACCATTCTTTCTCTGTACAGCTCATGACTTTCCTCAGAGTTCAGCTCAGACCTTCAGGGCCCTAAACCTCAATTTTCTTTCTCAACATGGTTGTTCTGTCTCTCTGTACACTGATCTCACTCCCTGAGTCTCTCACATAGTGATGCACATCAGGGTCCTCAGGGTCACAGATGGCAGCCACCACAAAACAGGCTCTGGGTCTAGTCTCTGGAGTTGAATGCACTGTATTGAATTAAAGCCTGAAGTAAGCACAACCTTCAGCACCTGTGCACAAATCACTCAAACCCTAGAAATTGCTCAGGAGTAACAAGTGACTACTGACCATTTTATGTAAAAAGCTAGAAGACAATTAGTGATTATTGACTAAAGATGCTTTGTAGTGCTGACTTCCATCCAAGCTGAGCACTCAGAGATGGGATACATGACACATCCAGCTCACATGACACTAGGTCCAGCTCCTCCCTCTGTCACCTAACCCCTCACTTTCCACAAGTGATCACCTGGGTTGAGTTGTGGTGATCCAGATAAGGCCTTTAGTCCTCAGGCAGTGTCTCCTTGAGAAGGAAGTGGCCCCTGCAGGGGGTTTAATGCTGGCTTTACCGACACTCTCCCCTGTAAAATATCCCTTGACACATATCTCTGACCTGGGACACAAGGTGGAGAGTAGTAATAGGTACTTTTACAGGTCCCTGATTCTTCTTGTCCTCTGAGCCTTCCTGTTCCAAATCCAGTGTTCTCAACATCTTCCTTCGTGGTACTGCATTTCCTTCAATGTGGGAATAGAGAAAAGAGAATTTAAAGTCATACAGGTGTTTAAATTCCAACCTGGATGTCCTACAGTATGTATTGGGGTCCTGGAAATTTATCATGCATCTGTGGAAAAAATAATTTCTTTGGCCCAGAGAAGTGCTTGCTGGCATTACAAAAAAAAAAAAAAATAACAAGGACATTTGTGGATAAAAGAGTCCTATATTCCTGCTGATTGTCATGACCACAGCCCCCTTTAAAAGAAAGATATGAAAAGGATTGCAGTCTTTAGAGGCTTCTAATTTTAGTTCATGCAAGGATCCGGATCCTGGAGAAACACATCCCTTTTTTGGAAAAAGTTCTTGATTAAAATGTGGGTCAGGCCCCTGGTAAGTGCCTTCTGCTCTCCCCACTGCAGTCAGGGACCTGTCTTGATTTTATGCATATCCTAGAGTGTCTCCTACACACTGAAAGAGGTGACTTAGTGTCAGCAGCTTTGCTCCTTGAACCTGTTGGTGTGGTTTCAGGGTCACCAATTGGAGGCAGCACTTGCCTATTTTGAGTTCAACTCCATGAGAAATACCAGGAGAGACAGAGGGTAGGGAGAGAGATTGGCTACACTGTATTATGCTGTAATTATGTATCCATTATTTCTAAAGTCTAAATGAAATGTGCAGGTCAAAGTCCTGCTCAACTTGCTTTCATAGGATGACAATACTGAAGCCTCTGGAGTGTACCCTAAGTCCAGCCAGGCTGTCCCTCTCCCATGTGCTTCTGGGGCTGATCCTGGGGACCTAGTCTTCTGAAAAGGCTAAGCAGAAGAGAGGACTCAGGGTTCTCAGAACTTAAAAATAGGAATGTGATGCATTTAATTTACTATAATGAAAAATTTATTCCTGAGTGAGACAAATCCTTTTCATCCAGAAAAATTAATCCATTCATTTTAAATGATGATTAATTGCCATAGTAAATAAATCAATTTTATGGATGGGTGTAGGGTGAAGCTGATAGGCTGTTGATGAGAAATTGGTTTTTCAGCAAAATGATAGAGACTTCCATAGGAACAAAGAGTAGCAAAACATAACAGCGATTCCTGCCAATACCTACATGACAGACTTGGAAGGATGTAGAGACAGAGCTGGAAATGGCTTGGGTAGCATGTGTCATGCCAGATTCTGTAAGGACATCTGTAACAACACTGAATTTGTACCTGAAATCTGTTTTTGAGTTTGGTGGTCATGAGAACCACCTGCTGGTTAAATGCACCCCAGGTTTATGTCTGGGTTCAGGCAGAGGTCCTCTCACTGTGTCTTGAATGGAGAAACATGACTGTGTCCTTGGAGGTTACAGAGTTCAGTTGCAGGGAAAACTGGTTCTTTTTTGTATCAGCAGTGAGGGGGATGCAGCCTTGGAAAGCCAGCTGGCAGTTTGTGCTCCCTAACAAGTACCCCACTGACTGCAGAGCTTTCCCATTAGGCCAGCGGAACCAACTCCAGTAGTAACTGGAGACAGAGTCCTTGATGAGAGTGAACGTGAGGGACATGGTCTCCCCATCTTCAAAAGGCTTGGGCTTGACTCCCAAAGTGTCAGATCAGACAGTACACCTCAGGACAAGAGGAGTCATAAAGAGAATTCCATTCCCATACCCATACCACTTAAATATCTAGAGACCCCAGGAACCTCATTCAGGGGAGTAGCCATCAGGCACAGAAGGCTTCACATTGTTTGCATATTGCCTTCAGGATAAAGACCTCCTCAATAGCATAACTGGTGACAGGAATATATTCTGCTATCTCCTAGCCTAATTTGCACGTATGTGTTGAAAGGGAACATGTAGGATGATGAGCCAGGGTGACTGTCACTGGTGTCCAAGATCTGGCATTATTGTGCATACGAGCTGTGCTGCATGGCATTGATCATGTGAGATTTATTCCTGCCTAAGCTGTACTCTGTTCTGTGGCTTTGCATGGGTGATTGATGCAGTTGATGGGCATGGAAAGGAAATGTTGAAGCTTTCCCTTCTGTCTTCCATTGTTTCAGAAAATTCAATGTCAAATCACATAGAAGGATCTTTGCACTGAGGAACCTAGCAGGTAGCTTTAGTGATCTCAACGCCGCTGGGCTGGGGGGTTATAGTGTCTAAATCAACAGTGAGGAACCAGATTTATGTTCAGTTTACATAGTTTGCACTCAGGAATACAAGGCAGATGGCAGATTATTACATGATTGGCTGCTTGAATTGAATTAAATCACATATTGTCAGGCAAGTTAACTCTAAACAAATTTACTTAAAAGCAAAAATTTAATGTGGTGCAGGAACATCCTGGGGACAAGGAGAGGGGACTTGAATGGAACAATTAATGTCATAAGTATCCTTAATTGTATCACTTTGTTCAACCAAAGTCCTTCAAACAAGTTGGAAACAAGATATAAATTCTTTGAACTAGAGGAATCAGAAGCTAGGAATGGTCAGGTTGATCAGTGCATTATCAGAAGAAAATCAGCTGGGCAGTCAAGGCTGACTGAGTTTAGCAAGGTGCTTACATGAAAAGTGACAGGAGGATAGGCAGAGGCCAATATTTGATTTTTCACTTGCTATCATTCTGTAAGTTTTCTATGCTAACTGTGAATTTTTCTATTTTATAAACATGCCCTTACACGTGAGACCATTAGGCTGTGGCTGCGATTGCAAAGTCCAGAGAACACTTTATTCAGCTGATTTAGTAGTGGAGGTGCAGAGTGTACTTTGCCCATCTGTCTGGGACTGTAATGGTCTACCTCCATCAGACATGGGTCTTTCAGAATTCACATTGCTTTGCTCTCCAGCATCTTTATCATTTTATGTTTTTCATGTGTGCTCCACATCATTAGCTTAGCACTTCTGTTTCCTTTTTAGTACCTGCTTTAGAATTGTTGATGATTTTGTTTAACTGTAATAGTGTCTTTATACTTACACTTTCTGTGCCTGTGCCACTTTCTAGATTGAATGGTTTTGTTATCCTCTCTAAAATTTCATTGAGTAATTCACTTTGAGGCTTTTGTTTTATTCACCATCAGTATCACATGGATGAGATTTGGGAGAGCTGGGAATTCTGGGAAGAATTCTGTTGGATTGCCTTCTTGCATTTCTATTTTTGTTTGTTTGTTTAATTTAGGTTGAGTGAAGTTAGTTTATTGCAGTGGATTATTTATTGTAGAAATGTCTTTGTTTAACTTCTATGTTTCAATGAAGATTCATGGATGTGTTTAGCCAGAAGCCTTTACTTCTGTCCCAGGTATCAGCTACCACCATTAATTTGATATGTGAGGTTATAGCACGTTGGGCCTCATACACAGTTCTTCTGCAGTGAGCCACACTATTGTAAATGACACCAAGTTAACCCAAGTTATTTGCATGTCAAAGAAAGTCGATTCATGGCAATAGTTGTTACTTTGGTACAGAAATTAAAACAGTATCCATTATGTCATTAAACACAAAATGAATATCAACCCAGAGGAAAAATAAAGTACTAAGTTTATTAATAGAAAAGATGTCTATATTTATTGTATGAACAATAAGAAAAACAAATTATTTACTGGCTATGAACCTAAAATGAATATCTACTAAATGGAAAGCATTTGCCTCTATAGAATTAGAACATTATTCAATGGCAGTACTCTAATATTCACTAGTTATGTAAAGATAGATAAAGTTCCATAGCTAAAATAGTCAAGGTCGAGGTGTGTGAGTGAAAGCAGAAAAGGCAAAAGCAATTTTAGAAAATTAATAAACAGGATATGAGAAATAGTTAACTGTAAGACAGGAGTCTCTCTGAGGAGTGAAAAAAATTGACAGTGAAACAGGGAATGAAATTAAAGAAAGTTATGCAAGGAACTTTATTAGAAGTAAAAGGATCAAGAATCAAATGAGAAGCAAAAAGGAGAGAAGAAAATACTTGAACAAAACATTAAAGCTTTCAAAAATGCATGAGGGAAAAAATCCCCCACAAAATACAGAAACAAAGTCAAATCTAAGGAAAAACATATTTTTAGAAAATGAGTAGTTTCTTTCCATGATCTGCAGTCTTAGAGACCAGCCAGTCTTCCTGTCCTATGCACACTTTCAAGGTCTGTGCATCTCTGTGGTGCCCTCCTTGCACTACAGTCCTCTGGGGGATTTATATTTATTTTAAATTATTTTTCCATGTCACTATGATTATCATATAGCTGTTTTATGTGAATCTGCAATTTTTCTTAATACTCTTTTGGATTTTATGTCACTAGTACTGCACTTGCTCATTTTCTCTTCCTTACCATTTTCCCCCTCCTAAATGTTACAATTAATTCTTTTCCAGCAAAATGGATCTTCCTAGGAAGTGTCCTGGTTACTTGACACACACTAAAGCACTGGGTGAA
>PVLA01017442.1:0-17350 GCA_004027455.1 Hydrochoerus hydrochaeris
AGGGCTTGCTTGCTTGGCAGTCCCGGATGGCATGGCAGAGTGGTGGCCCCAGAGCCCCTGACCTAGACAGCAAGAGCTGCCAAAGAGGGGGAGGAAAGGGCAGCTAGGAGGAAGATGATGATGACCAGAGCCGGGCTGCCCTGCCTGTCTGAGAATTGCCTTCTGGGCAAGCCGATGAGAGGCAGCCAGGCAACAGAGAAGTCTCCTTCCCTTTGCACCCCCGCCCATGTCCTGCCCTGGGTAGCACTTGATGGGTGACCCCGGTGTCCCCATGCTCTCTGAGCCCCAGCTCGAGAGAGAGGCCAGGCTGCCCCTGGAGGTGCCCTCCCTGCGAGGTGGCCCACTGGACGCAAAGCTGGTGGCCGCGCAGAGCATTGGCCCAGCACACAGCTAGGGCAAGGTCCCGACAGTGGAGCTGGGCTGCACTTCTTCCTGGCCTCCCAGTGCTGGAGGAGCACAGGGCCAGGCAGGTGTCACCCTGCCTGCACCCCAAGACTGGAGCCCCAAGCACTCTCTTGGCTACCGCTAAGCAGACAGCAGCCTGGCATTTCCAGCTGGCCCTACAGCACCCTGCTGGGCTGCAGGGATGGGTGAAAGCTAAGGGCCTGTGCCCCCAACGGCCCGGAGCGACCCTCAGCAGCAGGGGTAGGGGACAGAAGACAGGGAAAGAAGCCATGCTGGACAGAAAGTAAAGGTTGGCCAGGCCACTCAGGCCCAGGCCCTCCCGAACCCCGCCCAAGTGAACGGTGGAGGAGAGGTGACCTCAGGCCCTTTGGAGCTGGGGTGCACTGGGTTCTGTGGGGTGGCTGGGCACCCAGTGGGGAGAAACTGGGTCACAGGAGCGCCAGCGTGAGAGAGCCACTGAGCTAGCTGTGGCAGAGCCAGGCTGGGAGAGCAGGACACTGAGGGTCCAGGCCTGGCTGAGCACCCTGACTGGTGCCCAGGGGGGAGGCACTTGCGGTCCTGTGGGTCGTAGCCACTGCCCAGGCTTCTCTAGCCCAGGGCTCCTCTTCTCTCCATCCACTCTCCAGCCTTGACCGCTGGGTCAAAACAGGCCTCCAAATCGGGTGCCAGCTGTCCAGGCCAAGGGTGGTGGGCCCACCGCCTGGCACAGTCGTCCATACTGTTGAGAGGTCACACACCTGGCTGGCTAGGTGCGCGAGGGTGGAGTGGGAACCTCCAACCTGGCGTCTTTGTGACCATCTGTGCCTGGTCCTCCGGTTACCACCACCAACCAAGGTGCAAGGACCTGGCCTGGGAGCCTCCTCCTGGCTTATGCGCGTGCACACAGCATTCACCTGGGCCGGGCCTGCCAAGAGCTGTCCGAGAGTGACCCTTGTCTTCCCTGTCGCTTCTCCAGCGTCCCTGCCCCCAGGCACGACCTCCCCTGCAGGCAGAGACTGGGAGCCTGGAGTAGAGAAGCCCCTGACCTTCCCAGATGCACCCTGGTTCCCCAGGCTGTTCCCTCAGCTTCAAGGAGTGTGGCCTGGTGTCTCCCCTAGGCACCTGCCCGAGCCCCGGCAGTTCTGACCCACGTCCTCTCCAGGCCATAAAGTCAACAGCTGACCCTGCAGTCAACGCGAAGTACAATCACCTACATTTTCTACGTGGCTGGAGTCTTTCAGCCTCAGCCGGCTCGGCAGGCCGGGTGGGCGCGCGTCCCTCCGGATCCCTGTGTCTGGCAGGGATGGGGGCACCAGGCAGGGCCAGGCCCAGACCATCGTGCCTCAAGCCCCAGCAACCTCCTGTAGTTGCCCCTGTCCACTCGGCAGACTCGGGGTCTCGCTGACCAAGTGACTTCGGGAAACGAGGAGGGTACGGGTGGTCACCCAAGGAGCGCTGACCACAGCCTGGGCCAGGGTGGACGGGACAGTGCTTGCACCCTGGGAAGGGGGAGCAGAGCGCTGGGCGAGCGGCGCGGACCTGGCCCAGATTGGGGGTCCCTGGCCGGGACCCCACAAACCGAACCCGACTCGCGCCGTGACGTCACGCGCGCCTGCAGCCAATGAGCGCGGCGCCGCGCGGGTATTAAGGAAAGTTGGCGCCCGCGCGACACGGCTCCTCCCGGGGACATTTAAACTCCAGGCCGGGCTGCGCCGCGCCGCGCGGCTGTCACAGCGCCACTGCCCCGCCGCGCGGCGGGGACGCGCGTGGGAACCGGCGCACCCGTCCCGCCCTCCACCAGGTAACGCACGCCCCACTCGCCGCGGGTCCCCTGACCAGAGACCCCGGAGGGCCCCGGGCTGCGGTGCCTTGGGGAGGCGCGGAGCGGCGGGGTCAGGGGCGCAGGCGGGGACCCTGGGCTCGACCCGGCACCGCTCCTGCCCAGTCCGGCGCGGATTCGCCGTGCGGCCCTGCGCGTGGGCGGGCGGGGCTGCGCTCAGATCCCCGCGCCGCGGTCCCGCTGACCCCTCGCAGGAGACCACACGGCCCCGGGTCGCGCGACGAGACGCAAAACTTTCCCGAGGTCGCTGAGTGTGGCAGGCGGGATGGTGACAAGTGCGAGAACTGAAGCACAGGGACGGAAGCACATGGGCCTTGGGGTTGGCCACGCAGAGCAGGGCATGGGGCCGAGCTCCAGGCGCAGGGCCGACCGCGGCGGCGACCCCCGGAGCCAGCGGGCAGCGGCTCGGTTTACCATGGCTCAGGCCGCCTTGGGGACCGGGAACTCCGCCGAAGTGCAGGGCGCGCCGGGGTGAAAGTTTCCTGGAGTCGCGGAGGGCAGGGGACAGGGCCACACGGAGCGATTTGAGGTTACGCGGGGACCAGTGCAAACGCAGGGCGCTCGCTCTGGAAGTTGAGGAGGCCTCCGCACGCCCCGCGCGTCCCGCACGCCCTCTGCGGAGCCGGGGTCACTTTGGGGCAACGCCTGTATTCCAGGCACCCGTGGCACGCCCTGCAGAACCCCAACCTACCGTGCGCGGGCGGCCACCCCCTGCCGGGCCCGCCAGCGAGCGACTTACCTGAGCCTGGGTCTCCACGGCGGGTCCTTCCTGGAACAGGCTGCAAGCAGGTCGCCCACCGTGCTGTGGGCAGCAGACCTTCTTCTGTAGTCATAAATCAAACCAGCCGTTCTCGGGCCTCCTCCCTCATTAGAGATGTTTATTGGAGATTGTGTTTATTCCGCTGTCACAGCGAGAAAACTCGGTGACATAATTACCTCTGACCGGAGTCCTCGCAGGCGCCCTGGGCGAGCAGGGGATCTCCATGGTGGCCTTGTCGCTGCCCTCTGCGATGTCAGGGCGGGTGTGGCTCGCTTGTCTTTTTTCCCCTGTGGTTCTCTTATAATTTGGGTTATTGGAGGAATTGCTATTCAAATGTCCCAGGGCCGGGCGTTTATGTATTTATTTCAGGATTTGAAAGAGTGAGGGAGGAGATCCAGCCTCCCTCCAGGGTGGAAGAGGGCAGCTCGGGAGTCTCTGAGACTCTGTGGCTGACCTGGAGAAAAAGAAGCTGAGGTCAGATCAGGACCAGAGTTTGTGGCTTCCCTTTGCGCCTGTGTCTGAGGCAGCCCCCAGCCGGGTTTGGAAGTCGGTCTCTGTGACAGTTGGTTAGGAAATGATGGAAAGTGCTGAATTGTTCTCTAATTGAAAATACAATTTTTTGAGAGCCCAGGCTGACAGAATATCTGGGATCCTGGCTTTTGATCCCTGGCTGCCGCTTCTGTTGTTTGGTCACTAATAAAACTCGCATTGAGCCTCGTAGTGCCTTGATTAAGAGGCAGATTAACTCTTATGGGGGCTGGGAACAGCTTGTCCCAATGTCATCTTAAAAGCCTGTCGGGATGCGCTCAGCCGTTGTCCTGCTGACCAGAGCTGGCCCTGACATTCGCTTCTCCTCCTCCTGGCCTCGAAGCCCTGTGGGCTCAGTCCGGGGCCTGCAACAGGCAGCTGGGGAGGCCGGAGACACTGTGGCCTTGGGTCGCTGTTCTTAGGAAGCTGAACTCTTGCCTCTGGGTTTGTGCGGGCTGACAGCGCCAAGCCAACTTTCCCGGAATCCTGTTTGCAAGAACCGCAAGCTACTGCTGGGGTGGGCGCAACGCAGAAGCTTTAGCCCCGGCCACGGAGCAGCATGGTGGCAGTCTCAGGAGTTAGACCCACGGGCTGCGGTGGGGAGACCCACGAAAAAGTTGCTTTTAAGCAGAGGAGGGAAGAGGGGGACAGAAGTGGAAGGAGGCTGGCTGCCCCGTGTCGATAGAAGGGGACCAACCTGAAGCGGCAGGCACACCAACCGCTTCTCAGGAGGGAGAAAGGAGCGGGCACCAGGGCTTCACCACCAAGCAAAGCCGCAGCTTGGAGGCTCTGGGCTTGGTGAGGGCGAGCAGGAAACAGAGCAGGTGGTGGCAAGAGAAGCAGCTCAGCAGAGGCCCTGGAGCTGAGGCTGGGTGAAAGGCCTTCCCCTTTGGTGCTCACGGGATCCGCTTGTGGCCTGTAGGGACCCACTGTCCCGGGCCTGCGGAGACAAGATCTGGGACTCTGTGAAGTGATGCAGGTGTCTGTCCAGACTTTCCTCCCACAGACAAATGCACCCTTCCCGCGCAGGGCAGCCAGCACCTGATGCTGGCCACAGGGCCAGCGGGAGTTCATGGATGCCAGACGCTGGTGAGCAGCCCTGGGACCCCAGGCTGAGAGCCAAAGCCTGTCCCCCGGGAGCTGAGCACCTGGCAAGCCTGGAGGGCAGAGGGAGGAGGTAGGGGTCCCCGGGAGCAGGGGCAGGGCCAGGCCTCCCAAGGCAGCAGTAGCCTCCTCCGGGTGCAAATGGAAATCGCCATGATCACAGTGACCTGCGTGGCTTCGGTTCTGGGACGCCTCTGTGTGTCCCTGGCCGCGTGGCTCTGTGTCGGACACTTAGCAGGAGGAGGGAGGTTGCCCAAGCGTCCCAGGGACTAGGCCAGGGCCAGCGCCAGGACGTCGTGTGCTCCCCTCTTCTCTCTTTAAACTTTGCAAACTCGTCTCTTTTCCTTCTGAGCCCCCCACCCCCACCCCAAATATTGACGTCTCAGAAGCAGCCACATCCTTCTGTCCCCGGTCCAGCTTCCAGGCGTCCTCCCCGCGGCCCTAGCCCACCAGTGACGTCAGTGACTTCCACTCCCGGCTCCTGCGGCCTCGGGTTTTTGGTAAAAACTTTTCTTGGGAATGTGTGTGGGTGGGGTGAGGACCGGGGAGGCCCCGAGTTAAAGCCCCGGCGGGAGGGGGGCATAGCAACAAGATTACGGCTGCTTCTTTAGAGGCAGAGTTTAAGAAGGTGATTGATAATCCACCGGGCGCTAATTGAGAGTTGTAGAAATGATATTCGCCTCCAGTTCGGACAGAGCCACCGCGCCTGTCCCCCGTCTTGCTCTGGCGCAGTGGGGTTCAAGCTTCTTTCTCGCTGGCTTGAGAAGTATCAAGTGGGAGAAGGGGAACGTGACCCGCCGCCGCCCCAGTTTCAGGGGTTCCCGAAAGTCGCGATCCTGCGAAATCCGGCGCCGAGGCTGAGGCCGAGGCCGGGACCCGCGCCGCCGCCTCCTGCGCTCGACCAAGGCTTCGCGCTCGGCCGTGCGATCGGGCTCCGCAAGACCCGAGGCCTCTTCTGGTCCACCAGGCCCGGCGCCTCGCCCGCCCGCGCTCCGAGTGCTCCAGCGCCTGCCAGGGCCAGCAGGGTCCCCGGCAGCTCCCCGAGTCGCCGGAGCCCAGCGTCCCCGGGGCAGCTGCGTCGCGGCTTCCGTGCCGGCTTCCCGACCCTCTCCCGGCCGGGTCCCTTCCGGGCTCCGAGGGCGCCTTCGGGGGGGAACGAGCCGCGCTCTGCTCTGCGCAACGCTCGGCCCTGTGCCTTGCGGCCGGGACGGAAGGCCGCTTACTTACTTTCCTGCCCGGTTCTCTGGCCGCAACGGAAGGGGCGCCGCGTCCGTGCCCGCGGCCGACCCGAGAGAGGGCGCGCGGAGCAGGGCCACGCGCCCCACGCGGACCGGGGCGCACGGCACGCGAGCGCTCAGCCTCCCGGCCCACCCCGCTCTCCTGGGCGCTGGACCCGCGCCGCACTTAGTCAACAGAGGCACGTGGGGCGGGCGGGAGTGTTTGCGGAGGACTCAGGGGCTTTTCACAAGTCCCCCGGACACACGAGCGCGTGTTTACTCGGCCTGTGGCCGGGCGGGCCTCGCACCGCGGCTTCCAGAGAGGCGAGAAGAAAGGGCCGGGCGCGGCGGGGCCCGGCAGGCCGAGCGCCGACTCCTTCCGGCCTGGCCCGCCTGCTGGCCGGGAGGAGCAGCCCGGCGACGCCCGGCGCGTTCCGGCTCCCGCGGGCCAGGCCGGGCCGGGAGGGGGCGCGGGAGGCACCGCGCGCGGGCTGCGGGACTCTCCGCGCGTGGCCGGCCCGGGTGTGGGGGCGGGGCGGGCGCGGCTCCGGGCCGAGGCCTCCGCGCTTCGAGTGCCCCAGTTCGCGGCGGCGGCGGCAGTGCGGGGCCGGGGCCGGGGCCGGGGCCGGGGCGCAGGGCCCAGGCCGGGCGCGGAGCGAAGCGGGACCGGCGGCGGCGGCGGCGGCGCGGGGCGCAGCAAGTGTATTCATATTCAAACAAACGGACCAATTGCGCCGGGCGGGGAGCTGGAGCGGCCAATCGGCTGGCGCGAGGCCCCGGCGCTGCTTTGCATAAAGCAATATTTTGTGTGGGAGCGAGCGGCGCATTTGCATGTTGCGGAGTGATTAGTGGGTTTGAAAAGCGAACCGTGGCTCGGCCCCATTTCCCGCTCTGGTGGAGGCGCAGGAGGAAGTGTTTTGCTGGAGGATGATGACAGAGGTCAGGCTCCGCTAATGGGCCAGTGAGGAGCGTGGCGGCGAGGCCGGGCGCCGCGCACACACGTTAGCACCCTGAGCACCACCGATCTCTTAGGTGTGCTGGCCGCGGCCGCTTCCCCGCGCGCGCTCCTGCCTCGCACGCCGCAGCCCTGACAGCCCGCCTCATTGTCACTCTGTCTCCCTCCCAGGGACCCCGGTGTTGCTCTCGCACTCCAGCCCTGCAGCAGCGTCCGTGGAGAAAACTCTCCCGAGCGGCTCCTCGCGGGCACCGTGCTTGCCAGCCGTTGTGGTCTTTAAGCAGCGGCGGCAGAAAAAAAGCAAACCCAAAAAGCAAACGAGCAACCAAAGATTCCCCAGCCCCACAAAAGTCTTGACAGGAGCTTTGGCTGCGAGCGAGCCAGGATGCCTCGTAAAGGTGAGTCGCCTCTTCCTTTATCCGTTCGCCACCGGCGAGGCCGGCCCCTGTCCGCGTCCCCTCTCAGTGTCCCTCCCCTACCCCCGCCAGATCGCGAGGCCGAGAAGTTTCCTCGCCGGAGCCCAAACTTTCTCCCGCGCCCTGGAGCCCGCGTTCGAGGGCTCCGGCCGGGGCGCGGGGCGTGGGGCGCGGGGCGCGGGGCGCGGGGCTTGGGCGCGCGGCGTGGACGAACTCGCGGGAGACACCGAGGCTGCAGCGCCGCCCTAGGGCACGGCGTCCTCCAAGCTCTCGGGCCGGCGGCGAGGACGAAGGTGGCTGCGCGGTGCCTGGGTCCCGAGCGGCCGCGGAGATCGGCCGCTTTGTCCAGCGCGGGCCGCGGGCGCGCAAACCGGGGACCCGGAGTGGCGCGCGCCCCGGCTTTGTGCGACTCGGCTGCAGCGGGGAGGAGTCCAGGCTATCGGCGCCCTCGGGCATCTAGCCCTCGCCAGCCCGGGCCGAGCGATTGGCGAGGCGGCCACACGCGCGCTCGGAGACTCCGCAGCCAGCGTGCGCCGGGAACAGAGCCACCAGGCCCGGCTGGCGGCGGAGGCGCGCGGCGAGGGACCTCGGGCCGGCGAGCCGGGACTGTCAGCTTCCTCAGGCCCAGGCGTTGCCTGCAGCACAACTTGAGCGCCGAGCTCGGACTTGAAAACTGGGGCGCTGTGGGTTCCCCCGGCCCTGGCCTCCGCCCTGCAAAACTGGGTGCACCTTGCCCTGGCCTCCTGCGCGGTGGGTATTTTTTTTCCCTTGTCTTCCTCTGACCAAACCGCCGCCGGGGTTGCCATTTCAACAAGTTCAGAGCTGGAAAGGTGGACTGGTTTTTTTTTTTTTTCCCCCGTACTCGGAATTCCGATTTTTTTTTTTCTTTGTGTGGCTTTAAAAAACAAATCTATGTGAAATCTTGGCTTTCCCCTCCTCCTCTGATCACCTCCTCTCCCAGCTAATTAGTTGGAGTAATTCGAGAGCTTTTGGATTCTGCGACCCCGGGAGGAAAAGTGTCTTTTCAAAGTTCATAAAGTTGTTGCCTCCCCCCACCCCCAGCAGCGGATTTTCTCAGTCTCTCTGCACCATAATAGCCCTGAATTTTAGCAAGTGTAATTGGGGGAAATGGAGTTGAATTTCAAGTGGAAATGCTTTTCTTTTTCGAGTGCTAAAACCTGGCCCTTCAGTCTTGAGTGATTTCTTGAAAGTTTAAAAACAAAGTAAATGTGGTTTCTTTCTTCCTTCCTTCCCCACCCACCCCAGAGCTCTCTAAGCCATTCTGGGTGTTTAGCTGGAGCTTGGGAAGGTTTGAAGAGGGGCAGAAACAGAAATGAAAGCAAAAGCCTCCAAGTCTGGCCGAGCACCGAGGGGAATAATAGTTGTTGCCGCTGACATTACATTTTTTACAGCCTGTGACCTCTGCGGACGTCTGAAGGCGATTTGATTAGTTGTTATCTTACTTGGCCCTGGAGGGTAAAACTTTGTCATCCTAATTGCTAATTACTCTGTGGCCCAGGGGCAGGAGGAGGGAAGGGGCATTCTCCCCTTCACCCCTTGGGGCTGGGTTTTGAAAATTAATAAAAGCAACAGCGGCTAAGGGAGCTGAGGCCTGTGCGGGGACAGGGAGGGGGATGGCGGCCTTGCGGGCCACGGCCTGGGTGGCTTGGGAGACTTCTGGAGGCTCCTCCACTCTGGATGCAGCCCTGTGGCCCCAGGAAACTGCAGGAATCCCCAGGCTGGGCTGGGGGCCTGGTCAGGCTTCTCTGAGGCCACAGCTGCTTCCGGGTATCCCCCCCACCCCACTTCCAGGGTTGCTTTTGCTTAAAGCGTTAACGATTACTTAAGTAATTAGATAGCTTCTTAGCCCAGAGCCGGGTGAGGAGGGAGCAGAACCGGAACTTGAAATGTTAGCACCTTCCCAGCTGCTTCGAAAATTAATCAGCCAGGCCTTTCAGGGATCCGATGGAGATTTGTTTTAAAAATGGCATCAGGAAAGTGCCAGCCGGGCAGGGGGCATTAGTCTGTGCCGTGTGCAGCATGGCCCGGGGACAGGAGTTCAGGAAGTTTGTCCCCTGCGAGGGGAACCACGCACTCCCGCCCACCTGCCGCAGGAGCCCGAGCCCCTCACCGGGCGGCCGGAGTTGGGTTTCCTC
Source organism: Hydrochoerus hydrochaeris (assembly GCA_004027455.1). NCBI lineage: Eukaryota > Metazoa > Chordata > Mammalia > Rodentia > Hydrochaeridae > Hydrochoerus > Hydrochoerus hydrochaeris. The sequence continues at coordinate 9,361 of PVLA01017442.1, forward strand.
CCGCTCCCGCGGGCTGAGCCGGGCCTGGAGCGGTGCGAAGGAGGCGCTGGGAAGCTTCTACCAGGCCGCGACCAGATGCTGAGAAAAAGTCCTTGGTGAGGTTTTCCCCCCTGGATTTAAGCTGCCGCCCAGTTAGCTGAAAATTAGACTACAAACGGCTCCACAGAGAAAAATGTACTTCTTGAAACTCTCTGCGTCCAGGCAGGCACCATTAGAATCATCACAGGCAAAAGAGGGAAACGGATAATTTTTAAAAAGCAGACAGAAATGACGCTGTGGCTATTATTTCACCTCTTTTGGGGGGGGAGCCTCTTGAATGGGCTCTTTATTGTCACTCTCCTTTCCCAATTGAGCTCCCCACAGCGCCCTTGTATCTTTTTACTGCCACTAACAACTCATACCAGTAACACAATTACCCCTGATATTTATAAAGAGAAACGATGTTTCCATTTCCCCCTCTCCACACCAGAAGGAGTTATAGCGGGAGGAGGGGGCTGGGGGGTGAGGCTGGGCCACGGCTCCGGTCGGTCGGGGCTGGGGGAAGGTCCCCTGCTCCCGCGGGTTGGCCAGTTGTTGCTTGGAAGCTGCGGGGGCCTGGGCAGTGCTCCGGGCCGGCGAGGGAGCGAGAGCAGCAGCCATTGTTCGCGCCCGGAGGCTCCGCGGACCACGCTCACCCCCTCCTGTTCCTACATTTTAAAGCAGCCGGCGAGGTAGACAGCGTGTGTCACCGCGCAGGAGAGGGGGCGCGATCTAAACACCCAGAGTGCCAGAAGTGCAGGGAAAGTTGGGCTTGCGGTTTGCTACAGGAGCCCCAGAAGGTTGGGGGAGTCGGAGGGGGCTGCTCAGGAAGCCTTGGGGGGCCCAGACGAAGGAGTGAACAGAGACTTGGGCTCTGGGGGCGTGGGACCACTGAGGTGGCCGCCACCCTCGTGGCAGGAGGGGTGCAGCCCTGCAGCCTTTCTCTAACCTGCACCCTCCAGGTCGGCGAGGCGAGGTCGGGCCCGCTGTGAAGTGCTTGGAGGTTCCCTTCCCTGAACTTGCAAACTTCAGGCCTTGGCTTCCTTCCTCCCCTGCCTCTCGGTCCTGCTCCTTCCCCACCCACCTCCTCTGGTTTCTGTTTCCCCTTCCCTTTCACCTGGACCTCAATATTTTTGCAAAGCAAAACCCTCACTCTTAAAAGATTCTCCTGTTCTCCCAGCCGAGCCCGGAGCTGGCTTCTCCACAGGGTGGATGGGCATCCCAGGACGTGCTCCAGGGAAAGCGGGTTCACTGCTGGGAACCGGCTCCCTCGCAGTGGCCGAGTCCAGACTGCCGCGTCCCCGGGTTGGGGCTGGAGCTGTCCACCGCCTGTCTCACCGGCCCTTCTCTCCCTGGCGCTGTCTTAGGGGGAAGACTTTAGGGGTGTGCAGATGTGCGAAGCCTGTTGTTCAGAGAGTGGACAGACATCCCCGATTGCAGGCAAGTTCGGAGATGCTGCCCTGGGCTGCAACACCCAGTCCAAACCAACTGTTTCAGGCTATTTCTGCATTAGGGTTCAGATAGAAGAAAAATTCAAAACCAGGTCTCCTGACAGAAGGATCTGGCAGACCTCACTTGGAAACACTGGGGTGTGTTATTTGAAGCCCTTAGGAGCCCTTGGGCCTGCACTGGAGGCAGAGGGAGATGACCCTCAGCTCCCCAAGCCTTTGAGTGGATCCATTTCTAAGTCAGGCAGATTCCACTGCCAGGCCCAGGTCGCTGGGTGGGGCTGGGCCTGCCTGGTGCCGCACTGGGTTTAACTCCTGTTTTCCTGCTGACAGAGCCCTGCACTCCAGCCCCAAGGGACCCCGCGGCCCACAGCCAGTGCCAGCATGCAGAACAGTAAGTGCCAGGCCTGGGGCTGTCGGCGGGGGCTGCGGGACGAGGCTGGGACCCTCCAGGAGGGACGGGCAGGGGCTGAGCCTGCAGAGCAGGCTGCTCCGGTGGAGGCACCCCATCCCCCCAATCCCGTAACTTACACCCCCTCCCGCCCCTGCCCGGGCTCTGACCCCAGAGAGGGGCCGGTGTGTGGGGCGGGACAAGCTGGGAGCCAGGCCCCTGGGTGAGGGGCTCTGCGTCCCCAACAGGGCGGGGTGAGGGCTGTGGCCTGGGGCTGGGCGCAGGCCAGGCCTGGTGGGTGGGGTGGGGGCCGCCTGTGCACGACCCAGGAGAGCCAGCCCTGCACTGGCCGCTGCCACCCTGCTTCCTGGGTGCCCCCATCCGGCCCCTGGGTCCCTGCAGCCCTGCTGCGCCTGTGTGGGCGGGCAGGAGCGGGTCAGGGTCGGTTCTGGAGGCTGCGGCGGTGCCAGGCCTGGGATTCTGCAACCTGGAACCCAGACAGCCGTGCTGGGTCTGCCCAGCACCTGGGCAGGTGGGCATGGGGCTCCGCAAGGCGGCACAGGTGGCGACCCTGGCAACCCGGATCTCCTGGCTGAGCTTGTGCGGCTCTCGGGCTTTGTGCTGCGGTTCCCGGTGTGCGCGGTGCGGAACCTCCAAATTGGCACCATATGTTTTCCTATTAGAGGCTTCGCGGTCGAATTCGAGGCACATAATCATCGCCACTGGGCGAGTACGCTGGGTCCCCAGGGAGGGACGCGCTGATTGAGGCTTAACCTCGGGGCGGATCGGAGCGCGGCCCAGCGGCCTTTTCAGCGCTGGCGGCGGAGGTGGCCAGGCGGCTCGCGCTCCACGGGCTGAGGCCTGGGTGGCGGCCACTGCTTGGGCACTGAGACCTGGGTGCCCTGGGCACAGGCATCGGCAAACCTCCTTCTGCCCCTGTTCCTGGGAGGCCCCCTGGCCCCAAGTGCAGTGCCCCGGGTGGCGCTGGGGACCAGGCCAGGCAGCAGTGAGGCTCAGGAGCAAGGTGAGGTCTGCTGGCCGGAGGAGCACTGTCCCCGCCACAGCCGGGCAGAAGCCCAGAGCCCCCGACGCCTGTCACTTCTCATTGCGCTGAGGCCCCAGCCCCCCTCGTGGAGGACCCCCCCTCGGCCTGCAGCCTTGGGCTACCCTGGAACAGAGGCGCCCTCGAAGGGGAAAGGGGCGCAGTCCAGGCTTGTCTGAGTGAAGTACAAATAGGGACGGAAAGGGTCGTTTTATCACGGTCCCGTTTGTCGTGACGATGCAATTTCCCGGAGCGGAGCACTGTCACAAAGTGACAGGGCTGCCACCAGCGCCCCGACTGATCTTTTCAATTAGCCTTCCATGCATGATCCGGAGCGACTTCCGCCTATTTCCAGAAATTAAGCTCAAACTTGACGTGCAGCTCGTTTTATTTTAAAGACAAATGTCAGAGAGGCTCATCATATTTTCCCCCCTCTTCTATATTTGGAGCTTATTTATTGCTAAGAAGCTCAGGCTCCTGGAGTCAATTTATCAGGAGGCTCCAAGGAGGAGGCAGAGAGGAGCGAGGAGAGGCGACGAGCCCAGCTTCTCTTCCCGCGAGGGCTGCTCTAGACTTGGGCTGCAGGTTGGAGACTGTGAAGGCCGGACGCTGGGGGCCGGCTGCCTCTGTGCGCTGTGGTTTGGGGGAGCAGATGTGGTGTGGGCTCACTGGTCCCTGAGATCAGACAATGGGAGGAGGCCTTGGGGTGCAGATGGAGGGGCCCAGCACTGTGCTGTGGGCTTCACTGTCGCTCTGGGCTTGGGTTTGTGCTGTGCCTGGCCTTGCTGAGAGCAGAAGGGACTTCAGCAGTGGAAGTGGAGGGACAGTGGCCACATGGGGACTCCGGGGCAGTGGACCCCTCTGTGTGGGGGGCCGATCTGAGCCTGGGCTCATCAGGCAGCCTCAAGGCACTGGGTCTCAAGCTGGGGCTCCCTGCTCAGCCGCCCTGCTTTTCAGTGCCTTCCCCTTCCCTTCCATCAGCTGGCGCTGAGCTGCCTGGCCGCCACTGCCGGTCGTTAGCCCTGAGGCTGGGGGTGCTCGGGCTTCGGAGCCCAGAGGGTGAGGGTCGGTGTGCTGGGCAGGTCCCAGCCTGTGGAGATGCCCCAGCATCTCTGGGAGGAGAGGAGAGGGCAGTTCGCCTGCCTGCAGGCTGGAGCCTGGCCGGACTCCTGCAGAGGGCACAGGCTGTGGCTGGTGGGTGGCAGTGGGTCCAGGTGTCCCGCTCCTGGGCTCCTCGGCAAGTGTGGGCTCGGGGCCTGCGGTGTGGTCAGGAAGGGGCTGGCTGCCCGGGCCCTGCCTGGCTGTTGTGCGGTTTTCTTGCTCCACAGCAAGGACCCGGTGGCTGAGGTTGGCACGGGCTAGCAGGGAGCTAGCTGAGGGTGCATTGTGGTTGTTTCTCTTTCTCTCTCCTTTCTTCCCCTCCTCCTCCTCCTCCTCTTCTTTTCCTCCTTTCTCTTCCTCCTGCTCCTCCTGCCCGTCCGTCCTCCTCCTCTTCTCTCCTCTCCTGTCCCTGGCCGCAGGTCACAGCGGTGTGAATCAGCTCGGTGGTGTCTTTGTCAACGGGCGGCCACTGCCGGACTCCACCCGGCAGAAGATCGTGGAACTCGCGCACAGTGGGGCCCGGCCCTGTGACATCTCCCGAATTCTGCAGGTGATCCTCCCGGCCCCTGCCGGCTCCACTCTCAGCGCCCTCTCTTCATTTCCTCCTGCAAACACTGCGAGGCCGGACCCCACCTCACCCTGTCCTCCAGCTCTCCCTCTCTTCTGCTGTCCTCCCTGTCTCTTTCAACCTGAGTCAGTTGCATAAGAGAATTCATCTGCTTCAGGAAAAATGATGTGTGCATTGAAAACTCCCTTCCTCTTTCTGCGCGGGAAGCCCCCACGCTGGTCACAGTTCAGGAACAGCAGTGGCTGAGTGCCCCGCGCCCTCTCCATGTGTCCTCTCTGGGGCTGCCAGAGGGGTCCCGTCCTCCACGCTGACTGACGCAGAGCACATGCTGATCTGCGGCACTACATCCCGGTGCACTTTTCCTCAATTGGGCCTATTTTTAATAAAAAGCGAAAATTCAGTTTATTTTCCCCTTTGCTCGTTAGAACATACCACTCCTCAGAGCAAGGTCAGCACAAAAAATTTTCATTTGACTTCGTTTTGATGCATCTTCTGGCAGTGTTTAGGAAGAATTTTTTTTAAAAAATTTTAAGGTTCTTTTTTTAAGTGCAAGATGTTTGAAAGTATCACCCATTTGTAGTTTTTAGGGCTACCGATGTAATTTTAAGAAAAGCACGCTTCAGTGAGCTCTCGTACCATTGAAGGTATATTTTTGTGTTATAGACCCATGCAGATGCAAAAGTCCAAGTGCTGGACAATCAAAACGTAAGCTTGTCATTGTTTAATGCATACTTAAACAATTTTATTTTTGTCTTGAAATTATTAATAATGTGATTTTCTGTCCACTTCCCCTATGCAGGTGTCCAACGGGTGTGTGAGTAAGATTCTGGGCAGGTATTACGAGACTGGCTCCATCCGACCCAGGGCCATTGGTGGCAGTAAACCCAGAGTGGCAACCCCAGAAGTGGTCAGCAAAATAGCCCAGTACAAGCGGGAGTGCCCATCCATCTTCGCCTGGGAAATCCGAGACAGGCTGCTGTCCGAGGGTGTCTGTACCAACGACAACATACCAAGTGTGAGTTCTGGGTGCCGGGCTCTGCCCGCCCTCCCCTCCCGATTTTCTCCCTCCAGTGACACTGGGTAGCAGAGGGGCCTTGGGCATTGCCGGCCATCTGGAAAATGGGGGTCAGGCTGGGGAGTTGTTCCCTTCTGGCAAACCCAGGGCGGGCAGGTGCCTGTGCACTGGGGAAAGGCAGCAGGGAAAGGACCACACTGGGATTCAGGAGGAAACGAAATGGAAGGCGTGTTCCACCCAGGCAGGGCCCTCTCCTGCACCTCGGTCAGCCCCACCCCACCCCTGAAATGGAGCCCTGCAGTGGGTGGGGATCTGCCCAGGTCTCACCTGTGCCAGGGTCTGCTGGAGCGAGCCCCCACACCTAGGGAAGAGGAAGAACCCACCCCTCTCCTCCGACCGCTTTCCTGCCGGCTCTGTCACTTGTGTCACCGGCATCTACTCACTGTGCCAGCATGGCTGGCTGGCCGGGCGCTCTCCTGGGAGCCGGGAGTGAGGCAGGGACATGGGTGTCCTCGTCTTGGGGAGCTGCTGCTGTTGGGTCTGATTGGCGTTGGTCTGCAGGTGTCATCAATAAACAGAGTTCTTCGCAACCTGGCTAGCGAAAAGCAGCAGATGGGCGCAGACGGCATGTATGATAAACTAAGGATGTTGAACGGGCAGACCGGAAGCTGGGGCGCCCGCCCAGGGTGGTATCCGGGGACTTCCGTGCCTGGGCAGCCCACGCAAGGTAAGAGCCAGGCAGCCAGCCCTTCTCCACGGAGCCGGCCTCTCATGGGCGTGGGTGTTGGGGGGACTGGTGGCCAGCTTCAGAGGCCTGGGCACAGCAGGTGGCATTGGGTGCAGGTGGCAGGGCTGGGTGTGTGAGGGTCTGGCACACATCAGGAGTGGCACAAAGGTGGCAGGTGTGTGTCTGTGTGACTGGGTAGGGGATGTGGCGTGTGTAAGACAAGCACACGGCTGCTGTTCACATCGGATGTGCGAGTGCAGGAGCGCTTCTGCAGCGATGTGAGTGAGCAGGCTGGCAGCCCTGCAGGTGAACAGCACTGTGCTGTGTCTCTTTTGGAGGTGCTGGCACCTCGCTGGCCTCGGGTTGTTGCCGGAAAGGGTGAGGGGCTGCGGCCAGGAGTGCTCATGGGAACTGGAGGCGGGGCCTTTGGCCACCACCAGCCCCTGTCCTGCCCGGCTCCTGTCCCCTTCCCCCACGTCTCAGCCCTGTGGGTGGCCACCTTCCCAGCCTGGAGGGAGCCCCCAAGGGTCCCAGGCCCCATGTGGTGGGATAGGTGGGAGTTGGGGGTGGCCCCCAGCAAGGTGGCTTGGTGCACCCAGGAAGCAGGGGGCCAAAGATGTATCGCAGAATGCTGCGCCCAGACAGGAGATGCTGTGCGGTAACTATGGGTCTGGCATCTCCCTCGGAGAGCAGCGCAGCCTGCCGGGACCCCGGGACCCTGGGGCTCTGTGTCCTGTGCCCCACCGGCCAGTGAGGGAAGGGGAAATCGGCAACAGTATGCGGAATATCTGGTACAAAGGATGCTTCTGTCACTCGCAAGAATTTGTTATGGGGACAATCCTGTCGCTCTGTAATTGCTCATTAGAGAACGTTTTGTTTCTCATTAAGGCGACATGAATAAGCGTCTAGTTGAAGGAGACAGCTGTAGAAATGTTCCACAAGAGACCTCTGGACACGATTCGGCACCAATTGCCAATTAGACATGTCAGTTTTAAGAGCAGGAAACAATATAGGACGGACACTGGGAAGACAGGAGTCCAGCGCTGCCTCTGCTTCCCAGCGCGGCCATGGGCCCAGGAGGCAGAGGCGCCTGGGGCGTGCTGTGTAGGCGGCAGCCCGGTGCGGAGCCCCGGGACATCCACCATCCTCTCCAGGGCCTCCAGGGGAGGGCGCAGGGCCAGGGCGGGTGGAGCCAGGTGCTGGAGTCGGGTGCAGCCTCCTCCACCCATTGGGCTGGGTGGTTGCATCCTGGGGTCCATGGTGACCTTGGGCCTAGGGGTGGCGCTAGCTCAGGGAGGTGAACTTTGTCACCAGACCAGTGCCCCCACCTCGGCGCACCTGAGGATGTGGGGGACACAGACACGGTGCGCTCTGGCCCCTCCCTGTCCTGGGACCTGGAATCCAGCACTCTCAGTGCACACACCCCTTCTCCACCTGACCCCTCCACAGTGTTGACAGCTGAAGGGTGGGGACCCCTCAGCCTAGTTCCCAAGCAGTCTGGTTGGGCTGGGGATCGGAGGGGAGATGCTGCCTGCCCCTTGTCCCCAGGCCACTGTGGGACTGGGTCCCCTCCTTTGTCACCAGGTCACTGGGGGGCTTGTCCCATCCCCTCCTCCATCCCCAGAGGCCTTGGGTTTGATATGCGCAGCCAGGAAGGTGCCGCTGCGCTATCTTTTCTTG
>PVLA01017443.1:0-17354 GCA_004027455.1 Hydrochoerus hydrochaeris
TGAATTTTTGATTTCCTCAGAATATCAGGAGTCTACAAGGAATTGGCTGCCCCCTCCCTTTGAACAGGGAGTGACAGTATCCCACCTTGCCTGAAGGAAGTTCTTCCAGTCCAAAGTATTAGTTCACTGTCTAGGTTCATGCAACTCTTTTTGCAGGACTTCATATACTCATTGTGGCTAAACACGCTACAGGCTTATTTGCTACCAATGAGGAAAGTTTCCATACACTTCTTTACATGGGGAAACACCCCAAAAGTATTCCTACTCCTAACTCTAAACCCCAAAATTCTAGGAAGTTGATCCAATTAAAACTTTAGATCATGCATGTTAGGTGCTAAAGTCTTAAACCAAGAAAGTGGGAAAAGCTAATGCCATGTACCTGTATCTAACAACCAGGTCAAAACTATACAATATTAAGGTCAAACTTAATACTTCAGTTAAGTGTGTAGAAAATTCTAATTGTCACCTAAACACCTTATACAGTAATACTGAAGCATGTTTTATACAAAGAACTTACCCCAACAGTCTCCTATGGCAAACACCAATGTGATGTTCTAGGATTTTAATGCATTAAAAATTTTTCCAATTTGGGTAACTTGCTTTTTTAGAAATGTCTTCATAATTCATTTCTTGAGCTCTGCATCCTTTGAAAGGGGGCCAGTCTGAATGACTACAGTAGCTGAGAAAATCTTTTCATGGATGGATTTTTAGAGTACTTGCATTTCCTTGGTAACATCCATTTAAAACTAGAATTCTTTGTCCTGGTGCTCCAAGGACTTTGAGTCTGGTCAAGCTTCAACTCGTTTCTGGAGCCAATCATTTTGACAACGGGTGTGTGTTTTTCCATAACTTCCTTAAGCACACTTTTTCTGATGGTGTTTCTAAGTATTTTCGGTTCTAATTTTCACAATGATTTCAGGCTGTAGCAAATAGTTTGAGAAGTCCTTCTCTTTTCCTCTTCAATCTCCATGATTTCCACAAGTGTAAATTTTCTTGAGACTGAGCTGAGCTCTGGGAAGTTATTTTTCACTGATGCCACTCTCCCAAGTGTCTCCAGTGTACTTGGCCCCAAAGAAGTGGATTTGGATGTGGCTCCTGCTGAAATACATGTTCCTTGCTTCATGTGAAATGTAACTTTCTCTTCATTTTCTGTGGAATTCTGGAAAGACAGGGGCCTCCTGCTCCTTCCCTTGCAGACCTCTCTTCATGCTTGTTCAATAACTTTTGCAGTCTTTAACAGCAAGGTCCTGCTGATGCTGTCTGCCTAGCTCCAGCTGCCAGCGAATGGACTCTGGGTCCCTGGCGATGTGCTGAATGTACCAGCCTTTGGGGTTTCCTCCACTTTGCACAGGCCTCCTCTGACCAGCCACTTAAAGTCCATCAGTGTTTACCACTGAATAGTGGTCATATGGATGTGCTCTTGGTGCCTGATGTATCCACTGCAGATAATATTGTTATGGACCCCTTGGTGCCAAAGCATCTCCTGAATTCTAAATAGTCATTGTGGAATTCCTCTGAAAAATAATCCATAAACTTGATTTTCTGCAGCCAGTGATAGTCGTCTGATTGACATACAATACATAACCCTCAAACTGGGGTATTCTACAGAGAACCTGGCCAAGAGTCCGAATAGTCAACATCGGGAACCTGGCCAGGGATCTTGATTATCAGTCTCTAGTATGCCGTGAGCAAAAGGGAAAGACATGGCATTCCAACAATGGCTGGGAAGTCGATATCTCTGGGCCTGAGAACGCCCTACTCCTAAAAGCCACTATTTATTAGCAGTATGTAGGCATATGTGGGGCTAGTGAAAGGATTAAAATTCACTCAGACTCCAGAGGGCATAGGTAATCTTGCATTTGGAAGTGTCAATGGGAAATTCCAGATGGGTGGTGCCCAAAATCCCAATCCGTCCTTTCATTCCACAGGAAAATACAAAGCCAGTCACTGAATTTGTAGTCCCCAGCACTATTTGTCCTTTCTGTTAGAGTATTCTGGTGCAATCAAGAAGCAAAAGTACAAAATGAACAGTTTTACTGAGTTGAGAACATTCAAAGGAGCACACAACCCATGGTGGCTGGGCTGTCTCCTTCGACCAGATAGAGAGGCAGAGAGTTACATGACCTCTGAAGTGGTGCATGGGGTGGATATTGATGTGTGAGGAACCAATTAGAATGCTCTGTGCATGTAAACAGGAAGGGAAGTTACAATTAGGGCCAAAGAAGCAAGTGTTCCCACTTTGGCCTTCCAACATGCTAGACCACCGCCATAACTATACAGTAATTTATATGAGGGCAAAACTCACTTTACTCCTGATGATCCTTTGGAGATTTCAGAGTCATCAAACAACTTTTAGCTCTCATCTTCTGTTCCTGTCGCTGCTAGACATGGACTGTCTGGAGCTTCAGCCTTCCTCTACAGCTGCAGTTTATCTGCAAATTGGAGTACAGAATCAAGTAAAAGCTTTCAGATGGTCAGCTGCCTTTTTCTGGTCCATGCCCTTCCCTGCAGAGTTCAATGCTGCTGTGACCACTGCAGGGTCTAAGAAACCCAGTTATCCTCCTCATGGTCTTCTCTACCCATGGTTTCAGCTCATCCAGCTCCCTCTTGGACAGCACCATTATTCCAGAAAAGGACAGCTCAAGTAGGACTCTACCCGCGTGTGTCATCCATGCCAGACAGGTAACAGTGATGCCAAACTACCCAGCTAGAACACTGCAGAGGTAGAGAACCTGCTTAAGAATCCACTATGAGGGGAAAAAATTTCATTCCCAAAAAACTTTGCTTCTCCCACTTCTTTCTCTTCCTCTGGACGCATGTTGACTTCTTGGGCAAGTGTAATCCTGGGATGCCTCGAGGGGGGGTGTACGTGGACTAATCCTAGAAAGAACCTTGTCCTGAAGTGTAATCCTGGGATGCCTCAAGAGGGCATAGATGGCTCATCCTTAGAGAGAATGTGAAATCTCCAATACTACTGATAATCCCAACCCTCCACTTTATCACTAAGGGAGCTATGCAAAACTAGCCATTGTGAAAATGTCTCCAGGAGATTGCAGCTGTAGGGAGGGATAAAGCTTGACAGCCAGAATAAAGTTGGGCCTGAAAACGCCCAGAAACCAAAGTTTTTGAGACTTCTTTTGTTCTTGAGCCTAAAGCAGGTTATTCATGTGACTTGCCTCAGGGATTCTGTGTGCCTGAGGCTGGCCTTGGCTCTGGGCCCCAACCTCCAGCTTTGGTCACTCCCCTCAGTGACTTTGGACTGTATCAATAGTAAAAGTAAAAAGCAATTTGCATTTCAAAAAAAATAGCACTGTTATAGGGGAAAGAAAGTCCTTAGATGTCTGGTTATAAATTTGTGTTCTCTGAAAAGCGAAGAATTTTTTTGGAAAATGGAGGTTAAAGGCAAAATATCTTTTGAGAGAAGGCTGTCTGAGTTGACAGACATAAAGGTTCTTGTAGGTTGTGGAGGACACTGCTTTTTAAACTGAAAGGATAATCCACTGGTATTAGGAACCCAAAACAGTTGCAACTCAAATACAAGTAATCCATTATCTCCCTTGGACTCATATTTCAAATCCATTTTATTTTAAAGAGATTTCCATTCCTGTCAATCAGGGCAACAATGTACTCATTTTAATTGTACACAAAACCCAAAATTGCCAAGCATCCCTTCAATGGTGAAGCAAAAGTGGCTGTGTTTATTCAAGGTCATGAACCAAAGAAATGATGGGAGGTCAAAGACAAACTACACACCATGTAAACCAATGAAGCTTTTTGAGCTCGAGACTGAGAGTGCATGTGGTTTGGTCTGGGATTCATTGGACTGCTCCTAAGGTGGTGGTGATACTCAAGTGGGTGAAGGAGTGTAAATTCCTTAGGGTGCCACTCAGGCTCACTGTGTAAAGTTGTAGAGGTTTTCAACTTTTTCACTCAACTTTTCCACAATAGTCTGTCCACCCATGGGGAGAGTCCAAAATGGTGCAAAGGAAAGCTTATATTTGCAGAAGTGGTATAAAGCTACTCTTGAAGAGCGGTGTATCACAGCTTGGGTAATGGCTGACTTCGGGGCAGTGGTCATGTTTTATGGGCTTATGAGATCCCAGGGCCCAACTCACTGCTGCCGGATAGCTGTGTTTCTGATGGCAAATTGGCTTCTTGCTCAAGATCCATCATGAAATCTGTGGTGCAGGGGTTGTGAAAAATCTCTTGTCTGCCCTTAGAAAAGTTCATACAAAGTAGAAATTGGCTCAAGTATTGTGTATCTAGCCTACATGCAATAACTGCAGTCTAGGTTCACTTGCTCTTTTATAAGTGTCATACTTGTATCATAGCAATTGTGGGTCCTATTGCTACAGTCACTGGGGTGAGGTGGCCCTGGAGTTTACCTGGGCTCAAGTGGGTGGAGGGGGAGTGAATTCCTCAACCCTCAATAATCCTACCTGTTCTACAACAGTGTGCCTCATCTTTGAGTGTCTCTGGATTGAAAATTACGAATCAACTTCAGCTCTTTAAGTTGGTCCTTCCCCATGAAGGGTTTTGAGATAACCTAGCTATTGTGCATTTAAATTCCTCAGAACTCAGCTTAGTGGGAGTGGGCCGCACTGTAAGTTGCCTGAATTACTTCACCCTGGATCTGAAGTCCTAGCTTATGTCTATGCATATTTCATTTCCCAACAATGTGCTGGATAATCAAAACTGTCAGACCCTTTCCTCAGCTGGCTGCCTCAAACTTGGATTTGTGATTTATGTCACCTGTCAACATTGTGCTTCATATATATCAATGTACGTACATATTAACCCTTTAATCCCTAGTGAGATTACAAGGGGCTTCACCATTTGATTGTGTTGCCCAAGTCCCACAGCACGTGGGCAGCCTGTAGGTGTCCATAGGGACTGCCTCAGCTGTCCTCTGGCACTTTTTTGCTCCAGGGTTCTGTGCTCTGGCCCATAGGGGGTGTGTTCTTTCTGGATCGTGAGTCAATGCTCACATTTTCTCCAGAGACTGTCAATTCCTCTAGGCTCCTTCACAACCTGGTCAACATCCCATCTGCCAAAGCCTCTGTGGATGACTCAGTGTTATAGGCAGCTGGGTCAACTAGAAATACTATAGGCAGTCATACAAGGCTAGGCCCCTGAAGAAGCCAGCACAGAAGATCAAATATCTTGCAATCTTGGAGGAGCCTGATACCTCTGCTGTCAGATTGATAACCCAAATGACTATCAATAGCCTTGAAGCCAGCAGCAGCCACTAATCTAACACCCACAAGAGAAGGTCCCTCTTTCTGTGTTCATGTCTGCCTGCTTTGTGACTCACTTCCTAATTAGATCCTGATTTAATCACTTTTCATGGAGCAATTACACTCCTAATCTTATCGGCTGACCATAGTTCTGTGCCACCTCATGCCAGCCTGCCTTGGGAGTTCCCATTTTTCCTCACCTTGGACCCACTTCACCTTGTTTTGTGTTCTATAAGGAATTCCTAGAGAAAGCCAGGGTTCTGGGCAATCCACAGAACTGCTTCTGTCTCTTGGACATAACTTTCTTTTTTTCATACTTTTTATCCTCCACTGTTGCTAAAACTCATTCTTCAGTTGTGGAGAACACAAACTCAAACCAGACATCTAGGAGTTTGGGAGTTTCTTTCCCCTATATCAGGAGGTCTGGGCAAAGGTTGCCTGGATAGCCATTCTGAATCAATGGGGATGATCAGGTCCTTAGAGGACCTTACACACTGCAGCTCCCTTCCTTAAAGGATCTTCAAGAAAATCCTGAGGGCTGGGTCCCCAATTAAACTCTTGGTACCAAAAGAAAAATCCTGAGTCTGCTGGCTGCCTCTGAATGGCCATGTGGGTGAAGCCAAGAGAGAAGTCTGGGTAGCTGGCTCCAAATAGTCATCAGAGTCTGCCGTCTTGCCTCACATCCCAGACTGGTGTGCTACTTGCTGGGAAACTGAGTTTCTCTTGTCCCTGGGCACCAGCTGAGGAGCAGGAGAACTATACCTTAAGATGCTGTGGAATAGTGCTGTCATTTTCTATGTAAAAAATGTCACACTAAGCATCCTTGGAAATGTAGTTCTTTATGGTGCTGCGGATACTTGCAGTAGCCCCTTAAATACCTGGGATTAGATGTGTGCACCACCACACTAGGGTGGGAAATGTAGTTCCTTTGGTTTTCATTGGTCTGTGGGAATTTCTCTCCAAGTTTTCATGAGCACTTGCTCTCCAGGGCAAACACTAAGCAGTCCCACTGGGCCAGCAGCTGGCAGAATTGTTCCTATGCATCTGCATAGTTTATTGTACTTGGCCTAGATTAATAAGATACTATAAGTCTAATAGTTTCTAGGTCTACTACCATATCAGAAGGTAGATAAGGCCTTCTATGGAAACCTTATATGGACTCATAGCCCAGTTTGTGATTGTTTTGAATCCTGAGGGATATTGCTAAGACTGTCTGTTGGCAAAGTTTTGCTAGAGGTCCCTTCTGCAGTTCCAGCCATCCCTCTAAACTTTTCCAGAGTACAGAGGGTGCCTCTGAAGAGTAGAGATGGTACTTGAGGAATAAAGCTTTTGCCCCACCCCGAGTTGAGGTGGAAATCCATTGCCACTCTGAAGGGACTTGGGTAGACCATACCAGAGAACTTCTTAGAGGAACATCTTGACTACTTTTGTAGCCTCCATTGAACAGGTTAAGGAAAACACATTTCCAGACTGTAAAATGCACCACTTAAGACCAATATTCAAATTTCTATTGTCTTCCCTAGTGAAAAGAAAACTGAGTAATATCCAAAATGTATACTAGATATTGTGAAAATGAAAGGAAAAGAACATGCTCAAAAGGAAAGAACTGGGATAAAAAAAGGGAAAATATGTATAGGTGTGTGTGTGTATATATGAAACTATACTAAACTCTAAGTTTATTGGAACTAAGTTAGTGTGCTCATTGATCAGTTTTTCATGCCCAAATCTTGCAACTTGAACTAATATGCAATATATAAACTAGTATTTTCCTACTTTTGAAATTCTGTACCATTCCTTTCGTTAAAAGGTTCATAAAATAAGGTACACTAAAACAGTGTATCTTATGTGGTCCTAAAGTTTTTATATATAGCAATATTAATGACCTTACTGATTAAAATAATTCCTATGTGATATAGAATTTTCTGATTCTTAATCATATCCCTAGAAAAGGTTACTTCACCTCTTAGCGACAAACTGCATGCACTCCAAGTATGGACATTGAACTGTTAACTGTTCGAGAAAATGTAATTTTATGGGAATAGAAGGTATAGAGTAACAAGTGTGCAAACATTTTCTGTCATAGCAAAGATCAGATGTGTTTTGGGGTTTAGGTCATGTGATCTTTGTCTTTACTACTTAGCAAAACCAAAAGCAATATGTAAATAGATGATCATCTCTAGTTTCAACAAATATTATGGACACTGAAATTTAAAAACAAAATCCCCCACATGGGTGGATAAAGTGTAATTGCCAGTCTTCCCCATGGTATGACCTTCTGCCCTGCCACTTCTAACAAGGGAGGTGGTTCAGGCTTGCCAAGGGTATCGTAGGCACAGTGGGCAGGCTTCACAGACCTGTTGAGTGGTTGTACTGTCAATATGTCCATTTAGCATCAGTTTGCATATGAATAGAATCACAAAGCATTTTTATAGCTCTTTCCAGTGTCCCTCGAAGGACTGGTTTGTCTTAAATACATGTCTCAAATTCTTGCACTAAGGCCCTTTTGTCACCTGTGGTGGGGTTAGAGATTGGTGTAATAGTTCCTCTGGAAGTGGTAACAAGGCTAGGATTTTTTTTGTACTGGGGATTGAACTCATGACCTCATGCTTGCTAGGTAGGTACTTATGCTGCTGAGCTAAATCCCCAGCCCTAGGCTAGGATCTTGAACAGTTGTAAGGCTGCCATTCTTCATCAGCCTCTTGAATCCCTAAGACTTCAGATATGTGTCTCTGGTGTCCCTTGTAATAAGAATGACACATCTAGGAAGATACACTCCAATTGTTCTAGGAAATCCCTTCCTAAACAAGGGTAGGACCTCACAGGACATTTAAAAGCTGACTTGTGACATGTCAAAATAATAGGACACTTCCTGCCTTCTTTTGTATTTGACTCTTCAGATGACTATCATAAAATACTATAAACTGTCCTGTATGTTTCTTTGCAAACCCTGACTACAGCATAGCCTGTTATGGATTAAAAACTCATGGTCAATTTTAACACCAGCTGGATTAAATCAGCATAGTTCTGAATGTAGATGGCCCGCCCAGCTGAGGATGGTTGCTAGCATAAGACATGGAGAAGAGCGAGGCTTTGTGTGGGTTCTCCTAAGTGTTGCTATTTTGGGCCGTTGGCTCTCCTAGAGGAGCTGCTTATGGCTAGCTTGCCTAATATAAATCTGCCATTATCGGAGGAGCTCTGGACCTTGTTGGAGGGTGGAGCTGGCTCACTTTGGGGGGGAGTACTGCTCCGTCTATCAACCATCACTTCCTGGCTCCAGAAGGGGGGAAGGTGTGTGCCATCTAATCTCTAGGAGAAACTTGTCCTGTTGGCTTTCTGGCATGTACTTGACTGTTCTTATTGGAGGAGCTCAGGACCTCCTTGCTGAGGATGGCTATGGTGCTTTTCAAGGCAGCCCTGGTCCTTACTTTGAGCATGACATCTCAGCTCCAGTGTAGAACTCTCAATCTACTTGGCACAGCTCCTTCACCCTGCTGGCATAGACTTTCTAGCCTCCATCACTGACCTTTAGGCCTTCCAGCACAGATCCATAAAATGGACTGGCATGAGTCCTTGTGGGTTCTAGACCTCCAGTTGGACACGTGGAAGGCATTGTCATGGGCTCTAGGTTTTCCTCTGGACTCATGCAGGACATTACTGTGGGATCCAGGGCCTTGGCTGAATATTCTGAGTCTTTAGTGTTGTGGGCAGATTTCCTGCACTTGTGTTAACTCCATGTGACAATCATAAAATATTATAAATTGTGTCCTGATTCTGATTGTTCTCACAACCCCTGACTACAACATAGCCCTTGGTGTTTAACTGCTTTGGATCACATTCCCAAACAGTCTCCACAAAGACCCGGGACTGGTGCATTAACTCTACTACTGGCTTTCCCTTGTCCTCAGCCTGGACCTGGATCAGAAGGGTTCTGGCCAGCAAGTGGGTCTTGCAAATGCCATCTTCCTGCACTACAAAGTCTCCAGAACTCTGTACCTGTCTCTAAATAGCCTGTAAAAGCTGTCATCTCACAGCTCAGTTTACATGTTGTGGTACCATGTTTCTATGCCCAGGAACAAATTCTAGACCCAACCAAATGATTTTAAGATACAAAACCAAGCAAGCTGCCAGTTGGGAAGACTGTGTTCCATAGGTCCTGATGGAGTCATATTATTTTTCTCCAAGAAATTCTGAGCATAGATGTGATTAGCCCCAACCCCACAAAAGTAAGCTGCTGATCATCATGTCAGGAGGACCCAGTTGCCACTGGGTATGTGAATCATTTGTATTGCAGACATAATAGCTTTTTCAAAACTCAACTTCTGAAGGTGCCTGAGATAGTTACACTTAAGCAGTTTCAACTGCTTTGGCCACTACTATTCCTGGAAACAGTTCCTGGAAACACCCATCACTTTCTCAATGAAGTTCCTGGAAAAGTCCTCTAGAACTTTATATAATTAGGGGGAGACAGTTGTATCTGAGGAGATAGTGGTTAAGCTGAGCTTAAGACTGTCCCAGGTGCTAGTCAGTCTTAGGCCTGAATCTTCAGGTCCTTGCTTCTGTTAACTATGTGTTTGTGCCTGAAAAGGATACAACTGCATTAACCCACTGATGCCTTAAGTAACTATATGCCCTTGCTGGCCAGTCCTGACTATCATTGAGAACCAAGAGGGTGAGCAGCTGTCTGGACCACTTAGTCATCCAGGAATTGACCTGTCTGGAGATGGACAGCTTTTGCACAGGGGCCTGACAATGTGTGAGCCCAGTGTCCATCCCTCTTTCCTCTGAAACCCCAATTTCCAGCCCTTCCTCTAAATTATATTCCAACACTGCTCTTGACATCTGTCAGGCAGCCTTTTTCATAATATTTGGGGGTTACCCAGACACATGCTAGCCTATGGGAGCCCAATCCTTCATGGAATGTAGGTTGGGTAAGGGCTGAAGAGACCTTTCTCAGGTGAGTGGCCTTCCGGAGAGAAGACCCTATGGATTCCTTGAATCCCAACCTCTTAGCCAGAAATTTCATTTTTGAGTCTCAGGAAGTTAAGAGAATCTGAAAGCTTTTTAAGCAAGAAAGGCCAGAGGGCACAGAAGCTTGACGCAAGGAAGGGTAGAAGATGCTGTCTTCAAGTTTAAGTGAGCTTGGAGCCACAGCAGAGGTCAGAAATTGATTCCCAAGTGTTGAACACTGGCCACCATAGGGCATGAGGGGGCATGAAGACACTACTGTTTTGAGTTCCAGTGGGGTCAACTGCAAGGTCAGGTGCTGTGGCTTATTGGATCAGATGGACTGAATACAAGTGGACATCTTTGTATTGCTAGAGCTAAGCACAGGGCAGGAACACAATGGCAATAAGGTGGCTCAGAGCAAGATTCCAAAGTTCTAGAATGGGGTAAGCTCAGGATCTGAGCTTCCGGCGTAATAGCCTGACTAAGGAATAAAAATTCAATCCAATTAATCAAAGGTGAAGGAGTTTTATTGCTAAGCCCGGCGACGCAGCCTCTGGTAACCAGTCTAGAGACTGCGTGCCTCACAACTAAGGGAGTTTACTTTTATAGAGGAGCAACTCAGCCGATTGGTGGGTAGGCTGATAAGAACACGGGGAGTGAGCTGGTTGGTCATTTAGGGCGGCATTTCGGGGGGAAAAGGAAACTTTTGTGAGAAACAGCTGAGGCTTATTCTCGTGACAAGAACAAGGACTTAAATCTAAAATGGCAGCGCATACAGAACAAGATGACGGCGCAGGTGGTTAGTGGTTGATCAGAGTATTACACCGGGAGAGGTCAAAGCATTGATGGGACCCCACTTTGGAGTGATAGGATATTCTTAGGATGACAGATCTTCTGGTTTTATGCATTTGGTATATTGGTGTTAAAATTTTGAATTAATCCAAATGCAGTCCTTCAGAGTCTGCTGAGAGTGGATTTTAGGCTGTAGCTACCCCTAGAGCTCAAAGTCCCAGCAGTCAGAAGAATTTCATTCATTTGTCTTGTGGAAGGTTCCAGATTCAACACCAGAGAAACTTGTTCATGTGTTTCCTTCTCTCTTCCCTAAGGGGAAGACCATTTCTAATGGCTGAAGTAGCTCCTTTTAGGGCTCCTGGCCTACTCTAAGCTTCAAATGTGGACCCTCAAATAGTAGGTGCTGCTGGGAAGGACTATCAGACTGGCATGAAAAGGGTTTTCACATAGGTAGAGGGGCTCCATGGCACAGCATCTGCCTGTGACAAGCACAAGTTTGGGAGCTTGATCCCTGGTGGTAGAGGATAAAAAAGAGACTTGAGGTTTTAGATACAAAGAAGAGCATACCATCTTATTGTCATAAAAGAACCATAACCAGGATATAGTGTCAAACACAAATTTCTTTAGAATATTTCTGCTGTTACTGAGTTTTTATTAAACAATGAGTGATTAACAGGAAAAATTGCATTTTTAATGAGTTTATAAAGCATCAGTTTTCAGCATCAACTTGTTTTGGTGTACAGAGTCTAAAATATATTTCTATATGAGCTACAATGAAAATGCCAGTAGCACTGCACAAAAATCTGTAGTTATCATGCCTTAGGGAGTCTTCACACATGTCAACAGCACATTCCATACCCGTCTCACTGCCAGTGCAGGCGTTTTGCTTGCCTAGTCAAGCATGTTCTGCCAAATGGCATCTCACTGGTCTTGACATCTTTTCAGGTTATACTATGCAACATGTAGTGAACAAAACATGAAATTCTTAATGTATTGCATGTTTAGAATAAACATCAACATTGTCACATCAGCTGTGTACTTGCTTACAAAACCGAAGAACGTCAGAAGTAAAACCGGGCTTACAAAATGCCAACAAATGTACCAAAGAAATATTTGCTTCAACTGTCACACCCAAGGCAGTATTCACACATGAAAACTGCACGTTCCATTCAAATTATCTAAACTGAGTACACATGTTTTGTTCTCTTAGGGGGGACACTGTTGACGTCTTTTTGGATTTCCTGTTGTAGTAGGCTTTTGATGTGCTGCACCTGCCTGTCCACCCATCGGCTCACTAGTGCATGCCACAATTTTTTTTGTATAATTCTCTGGGA
Organism: Hydrochoerus hydrochaeris; assembly: GCA_004027455.1. Lineage (NCBI taxonomy): Eukaryota > Metazoa > Chordata > Mammalia > Rodentia > Hydrochaeridae > Hydrochoerus > Hydrochoerus hydrochaeris. The sequence goes on from PVLA01017443.1 coordinate 12,311, forward strand.
AGGAACATTGTTTTTCCTCTATCATAAATGACCTGAGTTCATCTTAATCCTTGAAGAAGATTTCTAATTTTGTAGTCATTGTCTTTGTAAGCTATCAAACTATGGCACACATTTACAATAGAGTAAAATGCAACCGTTGGTGAATGTTTTATGTTTCAAGTGACATACTTGCTGCATAATTTAGCATCTTCACTTCTAGTAATAAGTTTTTCTTAGGGCAACCATGATGAAAATGAAGCCTATCAATATTTCCATAATGGTCCAATGTTGACATCAGCAGTTCATTACTTTTTGCCCTGTATGAGGCCAATGTAAATCTGAAATCCAAAGAGTACTATAAAACTGCTTTGAAATTACAACATCTAATTTGGAATTTCTGCTTGGTTCCTACACTGGTCAGCTTGTGCTGTTAGCAATTGTAACATCAATCTGTAATGGATAAGCCATTCCGATTCATTTGGGAGATGGGAGGAAATAAGTCTATTTACAGCACTATTTGGTTTATCCAACTGCATAGATAAGGACCTGATGGCTGAGTTTCAGGTAAAACAAAATTGAAACCATAAGTCTGTATCTACAAGGGCATAAGTTTTTGAAACATTGACCCATCAAATTTCTGTAAGTCTTTTACATTCCTGGAAAGTGCAGCAGACATGAATGCTTTCAGTTCAGCTAGTGATACTCAATAGCCAGAGACATAGGTACAAAGTGCCTGGGTTGTCTGCTGGGGGGTAACCCAAAGCAGAAATCAAGTTGTCAACTGAATGTCTGCCCATGGTTCTAGGGATGCCAGGTACCAAGCTTACTCTAGATCCAGCTCTTGGAATGGACTGAAGGATCTCTTTGACCCTCGTCAACAGGGATCACTCAGCTCTAAAGGCCTCCTGTGTCCCTTGCCACTTAGCCTGCCTTGTCTTCCCAGCAACAGCATTGAATCCTTGTCCTTACTGAGAATCAAGAGTGACATCATGCACAGCTTTGTCCATGCTCAGGGTTAATCCAGAGCATGCACCTATGGGCAGAAGTCTTGGATCAATGCTTCCTACTCTAGCTGTGCCCATGAAACCCCCCTGACCCCCTCTGCTTGAGGATGAGGTTTACCTTGCTCTCTACCCTGTAGCAGAAGTGGATCACAGATGCAGGAGCTTGAAATGCTCAGGATCTAAATGTGTCTTAGCAGACTAAGCTTTTCCAAAGCTGCATCCTTCTCAATCTCCAGTCTTGTATGATATTCAAGGCACCTGTAACAGTCCATTTGCCAATGGCTTTGCTACTTATCATTCTCAACCACAACTCATACTATAGGCAACACCAGACCCAGCCTCTTCTGACCAGGCAATGGCTTGCTGCTGTGGCTGCAGAATAACTTCATGTTACTTGAGTTGAAGAAAAGGATGCCCTATGTCTTTTGTGAGAGATCTCTACACCAGGTGTGTGCTCCCTATGGGTCAAAGTGGGTACTTGAATCTTTCACACCAAGCATTTAGAGTATTAGCACAAGTGTCAGGTAGATGAGCCCTAACACAAATATTTGAGGTGTAATACATTGATCATACTTTGCCTCAAAATATCATCTCACCACTTTGTACTGCACACAACTAACTTGCAAACTGACAACTTCTAGTTTCTTGGAAGGAAACTTGATGCTAGCTCACTGCTGTTCCTGAATCTGGTAGATCACTTGTTCCTTTGGCTTTTTTTTAGGGGAGTTTGAGGAAATGGAGTTGTACTGCTGCATCAAAGGGACATCAGCCTTTCCACTGAACTCATGATCCCCTATGTAAGATGAAGAAACTGCTGACTGCATATAGCAAACCTACCACCTTTGCTCCTTGTATGTATGGCAGACATCACTAATCCATCATAGAACTGGTTCAGTGAATTGCGAAGATGTACTGCCTTCATTGTAGCATCCTTGAAAGTTGCTAGCAGTCAACTGCAGCTCTATTTCATGTTCTGAAGAGGAAGGTGGCTTCTGGTAAACTTTGATCCTCCCTCTATTCAGCTAGCTCATGATGAAACGGTGGCTCTGTTGTGCCAACCTGGTAACTTCATATTCACTCTCCTTCCCTGGCATCCATACTGCAGTGGGAATTAAAAGGAGGCTACCAATTCAGTATGGGCTATATAGGTTGGTGAGAAAAGCCTATGACAATCAAGTCTGCCTTGGACTCTTGGATCCGAGGTTTGGGAGAGGGCTAAGCTGCACAGCTGCTCATGTCAGGGCAATGTATTACTGCATTGAATACCTTTGCGGGGGAAGGCTTGGTCTGCCCCAGACATGTTCCATGCTGGGTTTGGTTAATCATGTCTTCAGTAGTCAATCACCCTCTTGGGACCCCGACACATGAGCCTTCAGGTTGTTTGGGGTTGCATGTAGTAGGCAGATGGCTGGCTGTCAGGTGAACAGCCCCCAAGTTTGGGCCAATCTTACACTTTTCTCAAGTGTTAGTAGCATCAGATGCTTCCACTGTGTCTTGATCCTTCACCCTTTGTATCAGTGTTTACTATAGAAAAGTTTTAATGCAAGGCACACAAACACATAAGAACTCAGAAGACTGGCTTACAAGGGCAACCCAGGGTCAAGTATGGAAATGCACAAAATGTCTGTTGGTACAGTACAGGGCCAAAGGATCTGCTTGAAACCCTGGTGAATCTGTGTAGTGTCCTGTGTGTCAGTATCCAGAGGCCTGAAGAGTCTGCATTGGAAACCAAGAGACAATGTTCAAGGTGTAAAGACCTGGAACTCCTCCGAATGAAACAGAAGCAAGTCTTCACTTCCCTTTTATACCATTCTGGCCACTATTTCTCCTAGCTGGGACTTCCACATCCAGAACTATGCTGAACCAATCTAGTTGGGCAAGTTGACACAACCCATGAACTATCACCCTCTAGTAACAATCTCCTGATGTGTACAAAAGCCTTCAGTCATTCAGAGGATACTACTCCCTTGTCACCATATCCCATGGAGTGGATAGTGAGTTTGATCATTAGATTTTTCTGGAGGCCTCTAACCATGTTCCAGGCTAACTCCAGGCTTCCAGTGAATGGGGCAATGTTGAAAATCATTCCCAGGGATAGCATGATCTGGTCTTTGAGGTTCTGTCTGCACAGGTATCTACTTCTACAAGACTTGTTCAGTGCTTGGTATACCATACCAATATACCATACCTTGCCTTAACTTTCATCATCCCTAGGGCACACTACCCAACATCCACAAGTTATAGTGGTTTACTTTGGCTTATAGTTTGTAGCAGTCTCGGTCAGTAATTGGCCACTTCCTAGGCAGGGACAGCATGGCAGAAGGGGCCTAAACAGAGAAAAAGCTGCTTATTATGTCATGGTATCTAGGAAGCAGAAGGAAGGTAATAGCCAGGAAAGGAGAGAAATCCTTCTAGGCTAAACCCCCATAATCCACCTCTTCTGACCAGACCCCCCCACCTTCTAACAGCACATCTAACATATACACGATATAAAAAAAACCACTGAGCATACAAACAATTCCCAAAAGCCTGACCATAATTATATGGGGTTTTTGGAAGTGGGGGGACACTTAGACACAACCCATAACTTGGCTAGATCTGGGTTTTCCTCTGAGGTGGAAAACTACCAAATTGGGTCTGGCATCCAATCTAGAGTGCAAGTTCTTGGAGCTTTCCAGGTGTGAAAGGCTGTTACTTTGGAAAAGTTACAGAATACAAAATGCCTTTCCAAACCTCTTTAGGCCCAGAAGCATCACAGTGGAGTAACTTTTTCAATGAAACTACCTGCCTTCTGTCATGCTCCTGCTCTACCCCACATAAGCTAAATAGCCATCCTTGGCTCTGCCTTTCAGAGGGATTGATGCTTTTTCACACATAGGGAAGCTTATCAGGTGCTTCTAAGAGGACGGAGAAGTCTTGTTTAAAGTTTAGAAAAGAAGGTAGCAATTGGATTTGGGAGTAGAGTTCCTCAGGGTGGTGTAGCATCCTTGGTAGCTGCCAATCCCAGTAGGAATTAGCGTAGAGTTGAAGGTATGTTCTGCTGGTCTGTTGAAAAGTTGGTGTTGACCTCATTTTGAGTTTCTTGATACAGGTTCATGAACTGAGTCAGATTGTCTGTCCCCAGCAGTCCTTGGTGGGTTGATGTTGGCTTGCATCTCGGCAACCCTCCACAATCTCAAGTCACTGGCTTGTTAGTAGGAGCAAGCGTTAGGTACTGTGGTCTGCCCAGGGTCATAAGTCTGAGGCAAATGATCAGAACATGAAAGTACATGGACTAGAAAAAGTGGAATTGTTCCTACGCTGTGTATATGTGGAAAATATTAAAAGCCCATAAACCCCTGCAAGTTAATGAGGACAGATGGTCAGCACAATGGATGGCATGGTAAATTGGGGCCTTCTCTGACCTGTCAGCCCATCTTGAACACCAAGCTAACCTGAGCCTTTCATGCAATATCCTCTTCCCCTCCCCCACCTCAGTTTCTGAGACCAGCTGGAGAGGAAATGGACCACACCAAGAAGCAGCTCCCTTGGGAGTCCCAGCCCTAGGGAGTGTAAATGGTGGCAGGGAAGGCCCTTGAGTCAAGGGCCTTAGCCTTGAGGATGATACTGTTAATCTTGCTGATAAACTTAAATGTGCTATGTAATGGTGAATCCTGAAAGCTCACCTCGTTGGTCTTTCCTGACTATGAGGAGAGCTGTGGTGTAAACCTGGCCCACAAGGATGAGGGCACAGGGTGTGCCAGTGAGTGCTTACTAGAGAAACATTTTTATGCAAAATACACAAGTACCTAAGAATTCAGATTAATTTACAGTGACCACCCAGAGGTGTGGAAGGAATACAAAAGGTCTGTCTGTGCACTGAGGATCTGAAGGATCTGGCGGAGGCCTGGAACTGAGTAGTGTCCCTTGAGTGTGTATCAGGAGGTGGAAAGGTGTGCAGCAGAAGGCTGGAGTCTGTGCTGAAAGCCAGGAGATGATGTCCGTCCAAGATGCAAGGAACAACTGGAGCTCTCCTGTAAAGGGGACAATCCTTTCTTCACTTCCACTTTAGAACTTTCTGG
>PVLA01017444.1:0-17355 GCA_004027455.1 Hydrochoerus hydrochaeris
CTCCAGGGGGGTTGCTGGAGGCCCTCTAGATAACCCCTTTGTGAGGACTGGTTGTGGGGTTTTGCCTTCTGTGAATAATGTGAGAGAGTTTATGCGGGAGCTTTGGGTGAAAGAGCTCATGGAGGAGGATTTACAAAATTCCTGTGAGACAACTGCCCTGAGACACTGGACAGGCAGCCAGAGACGGGCAACTAGGACATATATGTTACGCCACCAGCCGCCTAAGACAGGCACAGGACCAATTGCTGTCCTGCAGGCCCATGACGGGTAAGGCCTGGTTGGATTCATATGAAGAGTCCTTGACCTAAGACAGGCGCTGTCCTCACAGGGCCTGCCATACTCCCATAAGTGATAAGGGAAAAAATGTAGGGAGCAGCATGATAGTCTCACACATCTCTTCCTCCTGCAGGCATGCAGGTGCATCGGCTTACCTAAGCTAACTAAGTAACAAGATTGAGATGTTAATTGATACCTATTGCCCTGAGCCTGGGGCGCTTCCTGCTTGGAGTTGAGGTCAATTAAAACCTATTGTTTAGGATTGTCCCTGCCTGGCCCTAAGTCTGAGGCGCTTCCTGCTTGGGGCTGGGGGTTGCTGCCAAGGTTAGCAAATATATATTCCAGCTTCTAAAAAATAAAAGCGGATTCAGATTCACTCACAGACTGGTGTGCGGTGTCTTCTGTCTCTCACTCGCCAACTCCCTGTCCACCTTTGGGAAACCCGAGCCCTGCCGCAGCTGGACTCTGGCATAGGAGCTCAGCTGGTGGAATCCCTGCAGTGAGCCTGGAGTTACGGGCTTCTCCCTGAGGGTGGACTTGGACACTACCAGAAACGATGACTGGTTGCAAAGGTGAGACTCTTTTCTACCAATCTGTCTGCTGTCATTTTAGCTTCCTAAGAAGAAGTTGTGTCCAAGCTAGAGTTCAGGGCTTGTCACACTCATGTTCTCTGAAATGCAGGTCATCAGTGGGATCATACAAGGTTTTCAGGTGAAGCCAGATGGCAAGTTCAGTGGAAGGTGATTTATCACCACTGCGATGACATAAACCCCAGGTAGCAGGAAGAGCGGATGTTCAAAAGTTCAAACTAAAGTCCATTCAATCTTTGCTTTGCACCATGGCTGTTGGCATACTTTATCTCAAATGGAAATGCCTGAGAGAAAACACTTGTCTTTCCATCAGAAACTGGGGGTTTTAGGTGACTTCTAAAAGGTTATTTTTTGAGCTACTGAGAAGAACAGGAGTGAGCAGTAGGTAGCCTCGTTCTCTGGATCAAACCGAGGCTGACTGCTGAGGCTCCTGAAAATATTGTGGCCTGGGGGAAGGGCTTGGACATCTCTGATGACTGGGGCAGAACCAAGGTAGGCCCAGCTCCCAAGCTGTGAGTGCCACTGCTTATACAAAGTGTGTAACAGTGACGTGTGTGTCCTCATGACCCCCAGTGACCGCTAGCCACTGCAGCCACACCATCAACCACATAGGCAACCTGGACTTGCAGTTTCGACCATCAAATCGAACAAAGATGAGCAAGGTGGCAAGCTTCCCGTGGGCTGCCGGCTGCCGGCTGCATCTTTCCTCGGCATGCATGGTATCTCCGCTAAAATCCATGACCCAAGGAGACTTTGATGGCAGTTGTAAGAGGGAGTGTATGCATGAGAAAAGGAAGTGTTTATAGGGATAGAAGACTTTCTGTCTTCCCAAGACCTAACCCAGGTTCCTTACCATCTGTTCCAGGAACAAAACATTATTAGGATCAGTGTGACAGCCCATCTGTACTCAAATGTGCCAAAGTTTTGAAGATAATAATATCAGAAGATGGTCAGAACCTTTTAAGCATAGGGCAAAGGACCTGCAAAAATAAGAATATTGAGCAGGATAAACTTGCGTCACTTGTGGGAAAATGGATCACCTTGGCACTGTGATGTCAAAAGAAATAAGTCAGACACCCAAGCTTAGACATCACCTGATTTCTTTCAGGCGAGAAAACCAAAGTATAAATAAATCAAAGAGTAAAATCAAAGCTACATAATAGGAAACACCAAGATAGATCTTTCACAAAAGGGCGAGGGACTGGGAGCTGGAGGGACGGGACAGGGAAGGCAGAGGCAGAGGGTGTAAAAGGAATTAAGATGTGTCGTGTGCACGCACCACTTCCCCATGAGGAGCGTAATCATTACGCGCCACAAACAGGAACTAATAAAAACCAAGACAAAAAGCGCCCATTCCTTCAGAGAGGCCAAGAAATGAGCAGCCTCCCCCAGATTCAAGGACCTCAGAGTGATAAAAAAGCAGAATTAAGTGCAACATGGAAATTATAGGAAAATACCATATCAAATGATAATTTATTGAGTGAAAAACTTCAAATTCATTCCATCGTACGACAGAGGGTGGTGTGAGCCAATTGAGAAGATCGTGCGGCATTCGGGGCTGGGTCTCAGCACTTGGCCCTAGGAGCGCATGCACAGGGCGAGCCACGGCGGGCTAGCTCAGCTAAAATGGGGCGACTTTCCACACGTGGCGCTGGAGACCTCCTTGGGAACCTTCTTGCTGCTGGAGAGCTCACCAGCGCGGACCACATGCACATGGTTATCAGTTATTGGCTTAAAAAGACAACGTTAGAATATGAAAATATATAAGCAGCATTCATGTGATATAGAATTCCTGAGAAGAGTGTGTGCTATAAATCTTTGAGAACTGGTTTGTATTCCTAGGAAAACCAAGACAGAAAACACTTCAACTCGAGCAGAGCAAATCTGAAATCAAGGTACGGTGAGCGGGGGCTGGCATTTTTCTGTCCACAAAGCTGAAGGCCTGGTGGGTGTCTCTGGTACTGTTTCACAGAAGACACATTTCAGATAATTTCCTGCTTGCTGCTTTTCATATCTGTTTCAAAAATACCAGGGAAGGCATTTTTCTAAATGAAGATATTACAATTCTTATTAAAATCTTTCTTTCTCCATATCAGTCAGTATGATTTTATACCCTGGTGGGGCTGTATAAAAGCAGGGAAAGAGCTCTGAAGTGCACCGCTGTGGTGATATTGTTCTCTTCTGTAAGACAAACGCCAGTGTCTTGTGCCCTTAATTTGGAAAATCCACAACTGTCAGGTAAACTTGGAGAGTATTTGTCCTCAGGCATGAGTTTACATTTAATTAACAAAGTAAACACAGCTGCTCTGAAACTCTCTCATGTAGGCACTGGAATTAGTATCATATCTGAGCCTGAGCCCTACAGGTGAGGAATCACAGGGGATGCAAATTCACAAGTCCTCGCTCGCTGGTTCAGGATGTCCAGGATCAGAGGGCAAATAGAGAAGCACGGATTGATTAAAACAAGGATGCAACTATGACGGGACAACTTTTCCCTGGAGTGAAGGAAGGAAAAGTCAGCAAACACTTGTGAGGCTAGAATTAAAACAGTATTTTTTCTAGTAAGTGAAATTTAGCTTCCCTGCTAGAGGAATGCTAGAGTTTGCAGGAAATTGCTTGATTTCTGTTGTGCCTAATCTTGTTTTTCAAATTTTGGAATTTGAAAATAATTGTGCTTTGCTTAATTGGGCAAAAATTAAATAGAAAAGAACTAAAACTCATGATGTTTGTAAGTGTGTGCATGGTATGTGTACGTGTTTGTGTACATGCTTGTGTATATCATTTCTTACTCCATCCCCAGGAGAGGAAAACTCAGATTTCCTTGTTTTGCAGCTAAGTGTCTTGATTTTTTCCCTTGCACTTCCCTATTTTGCCTTTCATCTTTCTTTCTGTCCCACCTCCCTAGCTTATTCCTCCTTTAGACTTTGTTTAATTGAATTTCCCAGCATTCCTATTCCATCAATTTGTGGACAGAGTCGACATCAAAACAGGAATTTCACAATAAAGCAAAATTAAAGTCTTCATAATAATCTTGAATTTGTTTCTAGACAGTTTTAAAAAAAACAAATCAATGTATCAAAGAAACAGTAATAGAAAGCTCCCTTTAGTGACAAAAAAGAAAGTAAATTCAAGTATTGTCGTTTACAAATCATAGATCTGTCAACATGCATCATTTTCATTAGCTCATTGGTAAGAAAGCGCATTGTAGAAAAAGCATAAATGTTGTAGCCAATCCAGATTCAGATTACCTGAATAAGCACATCGCAATAGCATAGAGTGTAACTGGCCTCAGAGCTGCATAAACTGGATCTTGCATTCCATATTGTCAAGGTGCAAAAGGTATGAGGAAAAATGAACATATTTACAGCATTTCAAGATAACATTCTGTGAGATCTGTAATAACTTGGAGAGGGAAACGTTAAATAGACTATAAAATAGCTTTCTGCAGTAAAGTATGGAGTAGTCTGCTCTAAATGATGCAAGAATAAGCCCATTTAAGTTTTCCATGTATAAAAGTGTGCAGTGCGTCTGGCTTTGCCAGGAATAAAACAGACTGCACTCAAGCTGATGCGATACGACACAACTTCAATGAATGGAATTCTTTTTGGAATGTTATGTTTTTGGTTTGACTGTGAAAGGTGGTGTGCAACTGTTTGCCTGCATAGTAGGTGTAAAGCAGCATAAATTCGTTGGGGCAAATATCCATACTTCCACGAGACAAGGGCGGTTCCTAGCAGCAAAGGCAACAACTGATTTAAGTCACCCCTTGCAAGTGTCTGACCTGAATGGAAGCTTCCAGAGTCAGACGGGTGTGTGACCACAGGACACTCTAAGTTGTGCCTGGCTGTCAACACTTCCAAGGAAATCTGTCTCCAGAAACCTCACCACCACCCTTCCTGTTACACTGCAGCTGATTAGAAGGAGATCCCTTTCCGAGGCTGGGTCTGCAATGCCAGGCACAGCTCTCTTTAAGAGCGGCTTCTCCATGCCTAGAAACGCAGCCGTGCCAAGTCCCACAGATTGCCATGAGACAGTCCCCATAGCGTGTCACACACATGGTTTGGCTAGGTCGCCTTCCTGCTAGGTCCCGTCTACATCTGAAGTTACCACCACTCCTTCACGCTAACGGCACCTGTCCTGCTGGCGGGGGGAGGGAGTAGCTAGGGCCACTCGTGGTGGACAGGCTGACCACTTTTCCTCCGCTGTTGTTGTAGATGTTCCAGCTCAGCCTCATACATCATTTCTTGGACTAAGTACTTCTCCCGCCGTATTCGCTCATGCAGGCCTTTGGGGACATCTGGGATCAGGTATGCGATGAAAGACTTGATCCCAAAAACGAGGTGCTGTAGTGTAGGGGAGAGAGCACAGTTTTCAGGATTCTGAAATGCTAATTACAGCCACAAAGCATGGTTCGTCTGCCTTCAAATTAAGCATCAGAACTTAACGTGCAACACTGGGAAGACTCATATTTTCCAAAATTACCATATTGAAAATATTACTATTGCCTTTTACCACAGTAGAAAAGAAAACAGTGAATTTTTGCTATAGTATGTTGATATCACTTTATAAAGCCTGAGTAAATCTTAAATCCTTGTCTATAGTATTACCTATGTGTAATAATATTTTGCACAGAATTATGACATGCATGTCACACAAATGAGACAACATAAAAAACCATGTCCAGGAGATCATAATACACACATGCAAACCGCAGAGAACACAGTCCGCCTACGATACTTCTAAAATATTTGTTTTTCAGAACTTCTTCCATATTCAATTCACATATTACAACAGTCTGTCTGTTATATCTTATTATATGTCTGTCGCATAACCTGTGCTTAAATATATCTTACTTATATTTTTAAAAAGTGATAAAAGTGTTAGATTTTTAAAAGTGCAACTAGTCTGCTCCTTTTTTTTTTTTTTTTTTTTTTTGGTACCAGGAATTGAACTCACAGCCTCACACTTGCCAGGCAGGCAGGTAAGTGCTGTACCGCTGAGCTATATCCCTGACTTACAAAGCACAAAGAAAACTCAAAGGTAGAATGCCCATGATGAAGTGTAAGATGCTGAATGAGACAGTGTGATTTTTGAGTCCCCTGATCATTAGCTGCACAACCTTTGGCAAATCACCTGTGGTGTGTACATCACCTCTCAAAGTGTCACTCTCAAAGTGTCACTAAGTAATGGAGTTTCAGTCTGGGTGAGACCTTTCCAGGTAAGCATTTCACTTTCTGGATAAAGGCTTCTCACTATAAAGTTAGAAGTGCTTTTCGGAAACCAGTTGAGAGGTGTAGTTGCCTTTTAAAGATATTTCCATAATTTTACCTATGACGAACTCATTCTCTCCATAATTTTGGCTACAACAAAGACACATTTGAAGTCATTTCGTTGACCTGTCATTCTTGAAGTATCTCAAGAGCAAACATTCCGAATAGTCCAGTGTTAACCTCTTTACTGTATGGAGCCTTGTTAAACAAGGCAATAAAGTGGTAGCTTCCCCAAAATTTCTTCACTGGACTCCAATATAATATTATTGTATAACTGATAATCTAACTACACATTTTAAATAAAATTATTCCATGACATAATTTACTAAGTCATCTGATGTTACTGCACTTAGAATTGATTGCGTAAAAAATCAGTTTTTCCCTCCTGGTGAACAGATGTGGACTTTTAAAAAATCACATTTTGAAACACATTCTTTCCGTTTTAAATTTGCATACCAGGAGGATCAAAGCAAGACTTTCTGGTTCACCAGTGCAATTGTGTCTCCATTCTGATTTTCTGGGATAGATGCATATCAACCTGCATGTTATATTTTTCAGTTCTTCTGTGTGTGGTTCTAATCATTTTATCATGTCTTACCCTTTTATGGACACCTGACTTTTTTGGAAGTCAATGAAGAATTCCTTTTGAAAAGCCTAGTGATGGATCCATTAGAAAGCATCTACCTCTAACAATTCTCTATTCGGCTGGTGACTAACCTCAAACACGATGATGAAGGCCAGCCGGGCAGCCAGGATGTGCCAGTACTGCAGGGTAAATTCGTAGGGCTTGGAACTCCAAGGGGGACCTCTGTAGTCCCGGTACCTGGAGCACATAGAAAGCAGAGGCCATGCGGATAGGGATCAGAGTGTCGAAGCCTCAAATATTCTTTTTTTTTTTTTGGTACTGGGGATTGAACTCATGGCCACACGCTTGCAAGGCAGCGCTTATGCCGCTGAGCTAAATCCCCGGACCCTGCCTCAAAGATTCTTGATTCACCAAAATGCCAAAGCAGCATAAAGGGGCTCACTGGCGCTTAGAAGGGAAGAGTCTCACGGGGGAACACAGGCAGGAAGGACCGCTGCGAGTCACAAACCTGCAGTAGCCGGACATCCCCATGCCGAGCTCGCTCAGGTCGAAGAAGGACAGGCTGTTGTTGACGTATCCCTTTAAGCAACTGCAGGAAACAAAAGTATTCTTTGAGTCAGAGTGTCCTACATGTCCATGACAATCCCTTTATCACAAAGGACAGTGTCTTATAAATGCCATCGTCCCCCATTCCAACTACACAATCCTAGCAACTGAACTTTCTTAGCGCGTTCCCTAATTCTCACTGCGTCTGTGACTGTACCGCAGGGGGACAGGCTCTTGCTCCCCATTTTCCTCCCAACAGCTCCTCTCTTTCTCTTTCACTTGAGTCTACACTCATTAAGTGGTTGAAGTACAAGCCTTCCCTTTCCCCAGGTGCTTCTCAGCAGAGACAGTCACCACACTTTTTATCTCAACTTGTAAAGATACCAATAAAAGCAGACATCCAGAATTGCTTCAGAAGGGGTCAGAGCGATAGCTTACATATGTGTGAAGCGAAGCGGGGTATGTTAAACGGGATTAACCACACTGTGGCTCTTACTCTGCTACAGTTTTAAGAATGTAAATATTCCCCACACGTTTTGACATTATTGAAAAAAGATGGAAAATATGTATATGATCATACTAGTAAATAAAAATTTGATAAAATGTAACTTCCACTCATGATAAACACCATTCAACAAGCCAAAAACCTACTAAGAGCTTAGTCTCAGAAAGAATATCTGCATAAAAGCCTATAGTTAATATCACATTTAATAGAGACCCTAAATGCTGTATTTTGAATGCTTCCTTCTTAGCTTGAGAACATGACAAACATCTTCATTCTCAACATTTCTGTGCAATATAGTCCAGACAGAAAAGGAATCAATGGAATTAACATAAAGAAAGAACGCATAAATGTCAGCGCCGATATATGGTGTAACAGTATACAGGAAGTATAGAATAACCTAGAGATTATTGGAATGCTGACTGAATCTTGCAGTCACCTGACAGATACAAGGTCAATATAAAAAGTAACCATTTACATGCACTAATAGCGAACAAATAGGAAACAAAAATCAAAGAAATACTTTTCACAGTAATAACACAAATACCAAGTATCAGGGTATAAATCTTGGAACAGTGTCTAGAACCTAAGAGTAAATTCTCAGAGAATTAAGTGAAAGCTGAAATAAGTGAATGGAGCAAATTTGTTTCAGGATCACTGTTGAAGTGTAAGTTTTCTCACCTTTAAAATATTTTCTGATACACCGAACCGAATGTTTATATGCAAATGAAGGATCTATGGTAACCAAGTCGGTGCCAAAAGGAACAGTCTAGAAGATCACAGCACCTAATGACTTAATGCAAAGCTACAGTTACTAAGATACTGTGATTTTGGTATAAAGAAAGAGAAGTCAATGGAAAAGACGAGCTAGACCAATGCAGATCCCAAGTGAACATTCACTTGATGTATGACCAAAGAATCACTGGGATCCAGTGATGAAAGAATTGCCCTTTCAAGAAGTGGGACTGGGGAAATTGGATTTCTCGAGGAAAATATTGTAACCTCCGACTTCCTCACAGCAGATTGGACTAAGCTATGGGGACCTGAGACTGAATTATGCGAGTGAATTTAAACATCAGGCCAAGCCTTTGCCTAATCCGTGCTTGCAGAAGTGCTGTGAAATGAGGAGGTCTGCAGTATATGGCCAGTGTTTTCCAACAGGTCTTATGGGGTGGGAGAAAAATAAGTGTTCAAGGCTGATTCCAAGGGCTTTGGCCTGAGTGAGTACGGAATTGCAGCCAGTGGACAACAGGAAGCCTGAAGTTTAGGGGCGAGGGCTGGGGAGATTTGGAGTTGAAGTTTGGAAGTGGTAAGTTTGACACGTCTACCAGAGCTACCTCATCAGAGCGGATGCTAACAGTGGAATACTCAAATCTGGCCTTCAGAAGTGAGATTAGATCCACAACACTGAAAAAAGCTAAGTGGGTAAATGAAAACTGTGTAGATAAAGAGAAGCAGTCCACAGATTGAGCTTTTGAGCACTCCAAAAGTTAAGAGGCAGAAAGCTAAGAGCCACAAAGGTCTCTCGGCGTCTCAGCAGGCCAGGCTGGGGGAGAAAGATGTGATGAACTTCTCCAATAAAGAAGAGCAATAAACAACATGACAACCAAAGCCAAACACACAAAACCAAGCAAAACTGGAAAGAAGACCCTCGGACTTGAAAACTGAATGTTTACCAGACCCACCGAAGATCTGTGACTGAAGCTGACAGAGGGACACCTCAGGGCGCTGGGCCCTTTTTGTTTTGTTTTTCCTCCTCCTCAGGCAGCTGCCTGGGCCCAATGCGGAGCAGTCAAAGCACCTGGGGAACAAGGCGGGACTCTGGCTGCACGGCGGGGTGGGACAGAGACCCATGTGCCTAAGGAGGTGCTGGTGATAACTGGCCGACTGGTTTTTAAGGGGGTAGAAAGGGTGGAAAAGAGGGCACTGGAGGAAAAAGAGTCAATGGTTGAGTATTACCGGATACACGGAAGGAAATGCTGGACACAGTGACATTTACAGCTTTAAGATCTATCTATCTATCTATCTATCTATCTATCTATCTATCTATCTCTATCTATCTATCTATCTATCTATCTATCTATCTATCTATATCTATATGAGGTCCTTCGTATTGATTAAAGACATAAGGTTTCAAGAGATGAGGTAACTTTCTCCAGGGCTATAATTCTCAAATTTTTTATACAGGCATCAAGTTTCTTTTACTTTTTTTTTTTTTTTAAGTAGAAGGCACCCGAAGGAGCTCTTCACAGGTTAAATCCATTGATAGCTTAATATGTTGGAAATTAAAGCAGAAATTTAGAAAATTTTTATCTACTAAGTCATTTAAAAATAGCTACAAGTCCATTATAAATTAAATGATAAGAATGTTACAATAGCTGTATTCTCCACAAGAAATTAAAATCAGAGAGCGACACTGTTATTTACATGTTTGCAAATCCCTTCAGCAGACTGAGAGGTTCTCACATTTACGTCTATATTTAATCTACTGTACTATGCTGCTTTGCTGGAGTGTAAGAGAAAATCTTGCCTCAGATAGATACACAGTTGGAAAAAGAAGATTTATTTTAGAAATATTTCAGACAATTGTAGAAATTTTACAAAGTAAGGATGTTCATGTGGCAGTTTTTAAGCTTTTGTTGCAGTGTGGGGTCATATACCATTATCTGTGAAATCATCACAAATTTACATTAAAATCCATAGGTGTATTTTATAGTGTGAACATCATTTTTGATCCATGCATGGTTTTATAACATCAAATATGGGTCACTGGGAAGGTGTTTATTTCCTGGATTAATTCCCTGAGTTATTCAGAACTTCCAAAATGCTGATATATTTTTGCCACAGATTATGAAAGAAGAATCACCATTACTAAATCACCATTTGTTTTCATGAGGAAACAGTTGTGAGAACTTAAAAATGTTTAAGTTCATAGTGGTAAATAAAAGTTATCCATAGATGTGACTTTTCACTTCAAAGTTTGAACTTTGATTATTGATAGCAACAAATAATGACAACGATTTTCCTCAGAACAGTGCCTGTTTTGTGCATTCTGTAAAACCGTAAGTTCTGAAGTTTGAATGATAAATTTGGCAATCACTGTTTCATGTTAGAAAACATTTTCCTCAGTTTGAAAGTTCAACCATTACACACAGGGATGCGGCAGGAGGCTCCGTACACATTTCACATCTCCTGACATCCAGTTACAAAAGACATTTATTTATTCATGGGTGGAGATTTTACAAAATTTATAGCTATGAATGTTTCCTTGAAGGCGTTCAGAGTTTCCTAGACATTTTTAAGATAGACAGACGGTGATGAAAAATATAATCATGGCTAAAATTGTTTGGTGCCAGCACCTCCAGTTACACAAAGGCGCTAGGAACGGTGCCCACCGCTGGTTTTGCAGCATTGACACAAACGTGAGAACGTGAAAAATGCAGCTGATGTCTTGGTGTCGGTGTGACAATGGTCTTGAATTCCTGAAGGATGTTTGCAGATCACGCAGGAAGGACCGCTGTCCCTGGACAAACAGTGGCTAGAACCCGGATTCAAACACAGGTCTACCACGTTCAACCCTCAGGAGTCCATGGCAGCGCAGCATGGGCACCGGGTGCCTCTCTCCTGTTCACCCTCCAGCCCACCACGAATCATTTCTCCCACTCTCGCCAACAGCTGTCTCTCCTGCGCAGCTTCTTCTACTCTGAACGTTTTTAACTGGAATAAATCCACTCCAGTGTAGCCGCAAAGCATACTGGGCAAATATTTAGTGATATTAAATAATATCCTCTGGCTATGTGGCGTGCACCCCCCACCCACCCTTTGTGTGAAGTTAGTCCCTTCCCCTAGTCACCGATGCGGAAGAGCCAGTGCTACTTGAAAGACAGGTTCCTCAAGGGAACTAGCCAACCGGTGCCATTTCCTCCGGCCACTAGGTGGCAGTGAAGACGCTGGCAAACAAAACTCCCCGGAAACCAGGGCTTTCAAACAAGCCAACACATTTCAAATTCTTAAAAATCTGCTTTTAGAACAGCTGAACTAAGACAAAGAAGTTTTTGACTTTACACTAATCACACTGAAAAGACTGTATAACTGCAAAGCCTGTTACAGTTCCTGCTCTGTCTCGGGCAACTCCCCTAATCACAAGGCCTGCGACCACTGGCTCCTGAGGTGTACCATGTGCCTGCCAGTCCCCTAGCTTCTGCCACCGTCTCCACATTCAAGGCTGATCTCTACCTACAGTGCTTTAAACGCCTCCAGTGTGTCTCTGTTCTCAAATACAGTGCCCCTCGTGCATTCTTCCCCAAACCCATCTTTCAATAAAAGAGCCACCTGAAATAACAAGTACCAGTTCAAGCACTGGCTCCCAACCAGGAGGATGTGGCCCCCAGGGGATATCTGGCAATGTCTGCAAGTATTTTTGGGGTATTCTGGTTTGAGAAATATAGCACTTGGTATTGGCCTTACCATGTCCAAAGAACTTTTAGTTTCCAACATGAATCGTACAGAGGTGGAGAAGCTTTTAAGATGTGTGTTTAAATTTTAATAGAAAATACATGTCAAACAGGCTGAGGGCAAGATTTTCAGTGTCCTTAAATCCTAGCTATGAATTCCTAAGTCTGTAGGCATATAGATTCGTCTCTTGCTGGTCTGTATCTTCCCACAGAGTCTTTGTTCCCTTTGGCAATTTGATTAACAGTGTAGGTATGAATGTCTCCATCTGCACAGCGAGAAAACTACACTGAGTGATTTCTGAGGTTTCTTCCTGTTCTAGAATTTGATTTCTAACTACAGTATGTTCTTAGCATTTTAATATCAGTGATATATTTTCAAATAAAAACAAATAAAACCCTCAGATTATTTGCTGGAAAATGTCTGTTGCTTTTTTTTTTTTTTAATAAACCTCACTGGATTTCATCTAATACTCATTGTAAAAGCAAGGAACATTACCCTTAATAGTCACAGCACAAAACCGTAAGTTCTCATTTCATTACTAATGGGAAAAGGTCCGAAGGCAACGTATGAGCTTCACCCTTACTTTTCGCCCTGCTCTACGTGGTTTGCACACGGGCCGTACTTGTACTCATACACGAAGCGTGGGATGTAGTCGGAGGTAATAGCGATGACGAACGCATTGGTGATCACAGCCAGGATGCCGATGCCCTCCAGGACGCCGAGCCAGATACCTGGAGCGAAAGGCGAAAGACGGTGAATAAACGTCCAGACCCTTCGATCAGTTCTACGCTGGAAAGCGTGTTCTGCTGGCGCTGGTGCCCAACCTTGGGCCACTGTTTGCTCCCTAAGTAACTCTGATGGCGGATATTACCGCTCTTACACTCCCTTCTCCCAAAGGGAGGGAAAGCCCTGTCTAGAAAGGGTGACCTGATGTCCAAAATGGTGTCAGGACCAGCTCTAGCTCGTAGCAATGTCACTTGCTCACGTGTCTGAACCCTTCCAAAACCTCTTACGAAAAACTTGCTGAAGCATCAAAAGTAATACATTTTTCTCCTACAGATAAACAGAAAGCTCTTGAAGCCATGTATAAAATCAATATTAATGATCAGAGCCCAAACTAATGTTTCAACTAGGCTGAAACACATCTTCAAAAGTACTGATGAGAAAAGCA
The DNA here is from genome assembly GCA_004027455.1 of Hydrochoerus hydrochaeris. NCBI lineage: Eukaryota > Metazoa > Chordata > Mammalia > Rodentia > Hydrochaeridae > Hydrochoerus > Hydrochoerus hydrochaeris. The sequence continues at coordinate 13,397 of PVLA01017444.1, forward strand.
AAATTCCAGAAAAAAGATTCAACTGTGCTAAAGAGTATTGGTCAGGGTGACAGCTTTCTTCTCCTGTCTTCTGAATTATTTATAATGGGCCCACAATAAGTGGTGATTAAAAGAATAAAATAAAAAGGATTTCAAAGATTACCAAATGTCAAAGTAGAAATCAGAATCCATACAAACTGATTTTTGAGTGCATCAAAAATAATTTTTTTTAATACAATAATTCAGTTAAAAATTTAGCCTGGTGGGGGAGAGAAATGCCTCCTATATAAAAGATCCTAAAATATTAATGAAATAATGCATAGGAGAAATGAGCAGTTTTATATGGAAATGCAAATAACCAGTAAATACAGTAAAAGGTTTTCAATCTCTATTCAGAGAAATGTCTTTCAAAAGAGCTTATTGAAGATAAAAAAGATTTCCAGAAACTTGAAAGATTTATAACATCTTATGTTATTTACAAAGAGGATGAACACAAAAATTCTTTTATATTTATATTATTGAGATGACATCTTTTAAAATTAAAATATGTAATGAAAAGAAAAAAAATTAAAACACATGTGTGTTTTAGTCCAGTAGGCCCATGTTTAGAGATTTATACTATACACACACATGCATATTTAGACATGTAACAGGTATGTAACTCGATGCCTATGTTTACAGCCATCTTTGAGTATGTTTGTTAGTACTTGTGGTGCGAAATTAGTGTGAGTGAAGGACCATAAAGTTTGCCACTCATCTTTACTTGGATATTCTGTTAAAGTGAAGTAGACCGCTTCGTTTTGAGATGAGCCATGTTGATGAAGAAAATTTACTGAATCCTACACATTCGCACAGATGTGCTTTTCTCTTTTAGCAGTGAGCATCCTTTGACCCAGGTTGCATGCTCACACTGGTGCGATGATTACCTGCTACACTCAGATGGATACAGTGATAGAGAGAGATCTGAAGTCTACATGTATGAAATACCAAGTCTGATGCAAAATTCCTCTCCATGAGGTCTGCACTCATTTTGTGTTTTTGTTAGCCAGCCTGTTTTGCTAAGGTTGGACAGGATCCCCACTTAGAGGCTCACAAGATATCAAGTTCGATCAAAGCATGTGGTCTCAGTCCATTTGTGCAGTCACAAGACACCTGAGGTGGGTGACTTGTAGGTAACGGAAGTGCTGCAGCTGGGGAATGCCAGGCTCTGCACCAGCTTGGGGGGTGTCGGGGAGGCGCCCTTTCCTGCTGCCCTGTGGTGCCTTTCTGCTCCATTTTCTGGAGGAGCCAGAGTCCCTGTCCGAGTGTGGTACAGAGGCCCCTAACCTCCCACCCTTCCACAGGGACCCCGATCCTGTCCCAGAAGTCACTCCTCTAACCCTGCCACACTGCTGGTGACAGAGGATTCCCTGACCCTGCACCTCTGGACACTAGCAGCGCCAACACCATTTCGCTTCTGAGTCTCACCTATGTCGGTGGCCCGGGCTGGCAGAGGTCTCCGCCACTGGGTGACAAATTTGTAAGCATCCAGCCTGATTTCAATGATGTTGTTTAACAAAGCCAGAAGAGGGGCCAGGGGAAAGGCTGCCACGAAGATGGTGGTGAAGCCAAACTGCAGAACTGCGGAAGGGGGTCAGACAGTTAGTGCTGCAGACGCTGTAGGCTGCCGCGTGCTTCCTGTGCGCGAGCCGGCGGGGAGACTTGTAAAAACCGCTTTGAATCCTCACAAGAGATATGCAAAGTAAATATGCTCATCTCGTTTCACAGTGGGGACAATGAGCTCAAATGTATTAGTTAACCTTCCTGAAACAGTGGGTAGAAAATCTTAAAAGCAGAAATCAATGGACTTAAATGCTACGTGCTTTTCACTGCTATGTAACCAAGTGCGAAGGAAGGAGAAAGAAGACCAGGGGAAAGGAAGACAGAAAGGAGAGGGGAAGAAGGGGAGGAAGGAAGGCGAAGAGGAGGAGGAGGAGGAGGAGGAGGAGGAGGAGGAGGAGGTACAAGAGGGAGCAGCAAGAGAGGTGTAGGCTGGAGAAGCAGAAAGAAGAGGCCTTGCTGGGAAAGGCCTGGCTCTGGAAGGACCCGAGGAGCCTACAGGAATCTTTTGTCTCTTCTTACAGATGAGAAAAACTCGGCTCCAAGAAAAGCGGTTATTACATCAACACCCACTGATTCTAACCGTTGGAAAAGGAATCCTTATGTCCTTAATATACGTAAATAAGAGTCTTCAAACTTAAGATTCAGACCGGACCTATGCAAAGGATGTACTGTGAAAAGTAATTATTACTTTCTTTGGGTGAGGTGGTATATTTCTCTACAGAGGAACTAATCAGGCTTGATTTTATTTAATCAGAATATTGCTCAAAAGCCAGGGCTCCACTGGGCAAGAAAGCTTGTTTTGGTCAAAGGCTTCAGCCCTCAGAGGATGAGGAGTTCGAGCCTTCTCCACAGTGCTTCGCGCCTCTGTGCAGGCTTCTTTCAGAACATTCCAGACGCGTTTAACCACCGTTCTCTCTGTATAAGTGAAACCCAGGTGAAATGCACAGACAACATCAAGAAGGCCTGGCGCCCTGGCCAGACGCCCTTCTTACCCATCTCCAGGTACTCGTCCATCAGCCCGTGGATGTTCATGGGCTGCAGGTTCCAGTCATTCTCCCACTGAGGGATGGAGGCGTCTTGTACTCCGCGCTTGATTTTATGTCGTGACCACCAGTTCTGGATCAACCTACACCACAGGACAGATCAAGGACTTCTGAGCTCTTGTTCAAACACCCAGTGGATAGTTTATTGTTCACACACCTAAGACACACCAGGAACTCCTGGACTAGGTTATGTGTTCTTGGGGATGCTCCTTCTTCGCGAGGGCATGCTCGAGACGCGTGATGACTTACTCCTTAGGAGGACTTGGAGCATGCGCACTGTGCTTCCGTTCTTCCCTCCTCTTTCTACACTGCCTCCATCTCTTGATGCTCTTAACTTTTTTAAAAAAGTCTCAATTTTAAAAAAATTGTTAAATATTTACATACAAACTATTTTGTTATTCCTAAAAGAAAACTTAGTATGGGAGAACTTCTGCGACTTTTCTAGAACTTTGGTAGCTCTTCCTCGATACGTATCAGGAATTAATCACCCATACACTAAGATACACTGATATCAGTCACAGAAGCTCCCAGGCCCATAATTTCTTCTCCCACTTCCACCTGTAAAAGTACTTAAATTCGTATGGTTCATGTTGTTATTACGTCTGAGCCCTTTATTTCTCAGAACCCAGTATTTCCTGGACCACGCTGTCCAAACATGCTTTAAGGACTGATTCCACCCCTGCTGAGCTGCCTTCAACGAGGCTGTCTCCTAGGTGTTGCAAAGACCCCAGCATGACGTCCCTGTGTTAATGTGCCCACGCTACTTGATGGATTGTGACCCTGGAGGACCCTTGAGCAAGGCCATGGTGGAAATGCATGATGAGAGCAGCGTGTGTGCTGCGGGCCACAGGCCATGGTGAACTGAGCATCACTCTTCATCCCGGAGGGAGGACTGATCCATCCTGACAGGCTGGTGTGGCTGGCTGGTAGCTAGGGGGAGGAACACTGGCCTGGCATGCACAGCACCCTGGGTTCGAGCCTAGCACCAGGAAAATACCTGGGTCGCCTGTTAAATGCTCAGCATGCCAGGGTCTACACACACAGACCTGTAACTTCTGTGCCTTCTGTGCCTTCTTACGGTGCTGCCCAAACTGTGCGTTTTGAAGCCATCAGTCAAGGACAGGAAAGGGCGTGACTGCGGCGCCCTTTTCTGTCCATGCCGCGTCCTAGTCCATCCATGCCTTGTGACAATCGCTTCTCCAGGAAAAGGACACCGCATGTGGGAATTGGGCGCGGGGATCTTGAAATGTTTTGTACTGATAATTGTAATTTGTGTAGTTCACATGTGTATGTTTTTATGTAATGCTCAATATGGAGTCGAGGGTGGAGACTCCA
>PVLA01017445.1:0-11780 GCA_004027455.1 Hydrochoerus hydrochaeris
AGAAATATTTTGATAAACAAACATTGCTTTTTTAAAATATTATTTAAAGATAAAAAAGAAAAAAAATTCTGAAAAAGAATTTCAGAAAAAACAGTAAGAAATCACTAGTTGAAAAATTACATATTGTCTTCTTAGACATAGTTGTTCAAGTTACAAAATTAAAGCATACAAGGTGGACATTCAAACAGGGAGGCTGCAAACAGTTCTGTTAAATGATCCAATAAAAACTTAGCAACATGGTTATCAATCCTACACACTTAACATAAATGCAGTTATATCCTTTCGAGCACTTTCTTTTCTTCCTTTTGCTTTTTAAGTCCATTATCTGTTTGGTTATATCCTATTTCAGGTTGCTCAGTACCATACTGACCTGTTTTGTTGTTGTTATTTACTTTTTATACACCTTATATTATTCTGTTGCTTTGGTTTTGAGTTTCTCCTCATCCATGCTCCATGGATCAGCTTTGGTGGAGTTGGGAGTTTTTTGGAGATATTTTGTTACTTTGTTATCTACTTTTTTTTTGAAGGTAGCACAATACAGCAGAACAAGACAGAACAAACCCTTGCGAGGCAGTGCAGGGAAATTGGCACAGAACCTCACAGCAGGTCACTGGGACAACAAAATAGGCACAATAGTACATCCTGTTCTGTTCATCTTAGCTGTTCTTTCAGTCAGGTAGAGCAAAATGGAAGGAAATATCGAACTTATAAAAACAGAATATTGAATAGAGCAGTATCATTAATCAGAACTGAGAAAAACAGTGATAAAAATATTTGCCTTCAAAGAGATGGTACAAGGAAATCGCCCTTATTTGCCACACTGCATGCATTCATTCTCCCAAGAGATACTCAGACCTCTGGTTCCCACTTGCTAACGGGGGGGGGAATGGATCGATGTCTGATTCTTAGCCCATGCACTGGCAGGCCCCCAGCTGCTTACCAGGGTGGCAAGCTGGCTGCCTATTCTCCCAGCTCCCCAAGTTCCAACATGATGCAGAGCTCAGGAAATGTTGATAGTTCTCACCCTGCAATGGCAGCAGCTTGTGAGCCCCCCCAGCTGCTAATCAGGGTGGTGAGCAAGATGCCTGTTCTCCCAGCACCCCAAATTCCAACATGATGCAGACTCAGGAAACACCAATAGTTCTCACCCTGCAGTGGTGGCAGCTTGTGAGGCCACCAACCACCTAACAGGGTGGTGAGCTGGCTGCCTGTTCTCGCAGCACCCCAAGTTCCAACATGGCTTTTTAATGAAGATAATAATGCATTGTAATTTGTGATTTTTTTCCTTCATGTTTTTTCTTTTGGCTTCTTTTTAAGGAAGGTTATAATGGCATGATCTCATATTAACATTTAGAATCTTCATTGTATTACCTTCCTACATGTATTTTTGTGTTAGGAGATGGGGACTAAAATTTGCTTTTAAAAACAGGAACATTTTACTCTACAACCATCACTACAGTCTCTGTGCTTGGGTTACATTGTCTTTTCTCCCCCATTTCAACACTGTTTCTGCTTCACTGTCATGAGACAATACAAATGATTGCATTTAGGTTCATGTTAGAACATATAGTAAGTTATTTTCCAGCTTAGTAACTTAGTCACATTTTTTGTTTTATAAAGTGAATCCACTTTTTTGCCACAGCAGCTATATAGTCATAATCTCCAGTTATGAGGACATGGATATAGCTTTTCAGGGGAGACAATTCAGCTTACTATAGTCTATCTAAAGATTTACCAGTTTTATTGATATTTTTCCCTACATAGCTAACTTTTGGTTTCATGGATTTTTTTTTTTTTGGTTTCATGGATTTTTAAAATATTATTTTTTTTCTATTTCATTGACATTTGCTTGACTCTTTATTATCTTCTTTTGCTTGTTTTAGGTTTAATTTTCTGTTTTTATCATAGTATCTTATAGTGGAAGCTGTGTTTATGAAGTTAAAGCTTTTCCTCTTTTATGACATATGACTTTAAATCTATAAAATTCTAAGTATCATCTTAATACTGCACTAAATAGATTTGGTAAGTTGGAACTTTTTATTAGTTTCAGCATATTTAAAAATTGTTTTGTGAATTTTTGGACTCATGTTGTTTAAACTATGTCATTTAATTTATAAATTTGGGATTCTTATGTAACTGTATTGTGATCAGAAAACATTTATAATTTCATTCATTTTAAATTTATTGAGACCCCCTAAAATAGAGGTGCACAGGGGATAAATAGGGCCAGTAATAAAACCCCCTCCAACTAACTGTAAGATGTTGGTGTGTCTAAAAAGAATGTGTGTGATCCCCTCCTACACATAGAAAACATCAGGAAGAGTGAAAATGACAAAATGAAAAAGCAAAATGCAGTCTCAAACATATAGTTCACCAGAAGCAAGTATAGGAGACGTTGAAATAGAGGACCCCAAAAGTAACACACTGGGAATCTCTGAAAAGATAGCAAGTGAAATAAAAAAACAATTGCATCAGGCTATAGAGGAAATCAAATTAGAAGTACTCTCCCATGTAAAGATAGAAATAAAAACTTTAGTAAAGGAGTTGTTGAATGCAGCTAGAGAAAAAAGCACATGAGAATGGGAAACTGATTGAAACTTTGAGTGAACAATATAGAAAACAAGCAGAATTCATAAAACAAATTCAAAAAGACATCCAAGAAACAAAAAATTCTATTGAAAGCATGCAAAACTACTTAAAGGAAGCTGAGCATAGGATTTTGAACCTTGAGGACAGGATCACAGTTAGTAATCAGGAAAGAAAAGAACTTTTAAAAATAACAAAGCAGCATGAAATGACAATCCAGAAGCTTCATGATGATGCCAAGAGCAACAATATAAGAATAATGGGCATTAGTGAATATACAGGAGTCCAGATAAATGACATACATAAAGTATTTATAGAAAAAATAGAAAATTTCCCAAACATTGGGAAAGAATCTGATATGCAGATAAGTGAGGCATATAGAACACCAGTCACAATAAACATAAATCCACGCCAAGACACATAATAATTAAGATCTCAGATATACAGCATAAAAACAGAATATTAAAAGCTGTCAGAGAAAAGACACAACTCACCTATCAAGGAAAGCCCATTAGAATCATGGCAGACTTTTCAGCACAAACCCTCAAGTCAAGAAGAGCTTGGAGTGAGGTATTTCAAGCCATGAAAGAAAACAACCTTCAACCCAGACTGATGTACCCAGCAAAACTTTCATTCAAATTTAATGGAGAAACAAGATACTTCCATGACAAAGAATAACTGAAGAAAATCATGTCCATGAAACCAACCCTAGAAAGAGTAGTGAAAGACATACTAGACAGAGATAAAAATGACCATAATCCCCCAAACATCAACAAAAGAAACCAACAGGTAGAATAAGCAATTAAATAAGAGGAAAAGCAGAAAGAAATAACTGGAACATAACATGGCAAAGTCAAGACAGTACATATCAGTGATACCCATGAATATAAATGGCCTCAATTCACCTATAAAAAGAAATAGATTGACAGAATGGATCAAGCAACAGGATCCCACAATATGCTGTATATAAGAAACACATCTGACCCAAAAGGAAACTCATAAGTTAAAAGTCAAAGGATGGAAAACAGTATTTCATGCAACAGGAACCCCCCAAAAAAGCAGGGGTAGTTATTCTATATGCAGATAATGTGAACTTTAAACCTAAAATGATTAAAAGAGATAGAGAAGGTCACTACATACTTGTTAGTGGTAAAATTCAAGAGGAAGAACTAAGAATTATAAATATACATGTGCCAAATACAGGAGCACCCAAATATATAAGACAGATACTAATGGACATGAAAAACCAAATACACAAGAACACAATTATAGCAGGAGATCTTAACAGCCATTGTCACAAAGAGATAGATCAACTAGACAAAAAGTTTACAAAGAAATAACAGAACTGAATCATACCTGTGAGCAATGGGACTTAGTAGACGTTTACAGAGTGCTCCACCCAACCACATCAGAATGCACATTCTTCTCAGTTGGACATGGGACATTCTCCAAAATAGATGATATATTATCCAATAAAACATTCTTATGTAAATGCAAAGGTATTGAAATCATACCATATACAATATCTGACCATAGTGCACTGAAATTTGAAATTAATGGTAAAAGAAATTGTAAAACCTGCATAAATACATGGAAATTAAATAACAGCCTTTTGAACAACCAGTGGGCTACAGATGAAATTAAAGAAGAAATAAAACAATACCTACAATTCAATGAAAATATAGAAACAACATACTGTAATCTGTGGGACGCAATGAAAGCAGTCTTAAGAGGGAAATGTATAGCAATAAACTGTCATATCAAGAAACAGAATGAGCACAAATAAACAACCTAATGGTCCATCTCAAGCTTTTAGAAAAAGAAGAGCAAGCTAAATCCAAAGCTCATAGAAGAGAGGATATTGTAAAGATTAGAGCAGAAATCCATGCGATTGAAACTAAAAAAAAATACAAAGAATTAATGAATCAAAAATCTGTTTTTTTTGAGAGAATCAACAAAATTGACAAAATCTTAGCTAACTTTATCAAGAGAAAGAAAGAAAAATCCCAAATTCATGCGATAAGAACTGAAAAGGGAAAAATTACTACAGATCCCATGGAAATTCAAAAGATCATGAATACCTACTTTGAAAATTTCTACTCACATAGAGTGGAAAATACAGAGGAAATGGACAGATTTCTAGAAATGTATGAACTACCAAAGCTCAACCAAGAAGATATAGCAATTTTGAACAACCCAATATCAGCTATTGAAATTGAAAATGTAATTAAAAACCTACCAACATAGAAAAGTCCAGGTCCTGATGGATTCACATCTGAATTCTACAAGAAATTTAGAGAAGATGTGATGCCAATACTCCTTAAACTCTTCAATGAAATTGAGAAGAAAGCAATCCTCTCTAAATCATTCCTGGAGACAAGTATTATTCTGATACCAAAACCAGAGAAAGACCCAACCAAAAAAGAGAACTATAGGCCAATCTCACTAATGAACATTGATGCAAAGATTCTCAACAAAACACTGGCAAATAGAATGCAGCAAATCATCAAGAAGTTTATAATTCATGACCAAGTAGGGTGCATTCCAGGAATACAGGGATGGTTTAACATACACAAATCAATAAATGTAATACACCACTTCAATAGAGCCAAAAACAAAAACCACATGGTCATCTCAATAGATGCAGAAAAAGCTTTCAACAAAGTCCAACACATGTTCATGATAAAAAAAAAAACCTTCAGAAACTTGGAATACACATCGTGTACCTCAACCTGATAAACCAACCATCTATGACAAACCAACAGCCAACATTATACTAAAAGGACAAAAACTGAAAGCTTTCACTTTAAAATCAGAAACAAGACAAGAATGTCCACTATCACCTCTCCTTTTCAACATGTTCTGGAAACACTAGCCAGGGCAATCAGACAAGAGAGAGGAATAAAAGGAATAAAGATCAGAAAGGAAGAATTTAAATTATCACTATTTGCAGATGACATGATACTCTATATAGAAGACCCAAAACACTCCATTAAAAGACTGCTAGAGGTAATAAACAAGTTCAGCAGTGTACCTGGATACAAAGTCAATGCTCAAAAATCAATAACATTCCTGTACACAAACAAAAAACTCACTGAGAGAGAAATTATGGAGATATTGCCCTTTACAATAACATCTAAAAAAATGAAATACTTAGGAATCAACCTAACTAAAAATGTAAAAGACTTATATGCTGAAAAATATACTGTGCTGAAAAAGGAGATTGAAGAAGATATGAGAAAATGGAAGGACATTCCTTGCTCTTGGTTAGGAAGAACCAACATTGTGAAAATGGCCATACTCCTAAAAATGTTATACAGATTTAATGCAATCCCAATCAAAATACCATTGACATACCTCACAGATCTAGAGAAAACACTACTAAAATTCATTTGGAAACAGAAGAAACCTAGAATAGCAAAGGCAATTCTAGGCAACAATAGCAAGGCAGGTGGCATCTCAATTTCTGACTTGAAACAGTACTATAAAGCCACAGTGATAAAATCAGCATGGTACTGGCCAAAAAAATAGACCTGAGGATCAATGGAACAGATTAGAAGATGCAAGCACAATTACAAAGACACTCAGCCACCTGATATTTGACAAAGGGACTAAATATGCCCACTAGAAGGATAGTCTCTTTAATAAACGGTGTTGAAAAAATTGGCTCTCTACATGCCGAAGACTGAAACTAGATCCATGCATAACACCATGCACAAAACTAAAGTCTAAATGGATCAAAGACCTCAATATTAAAACAGAAACAGAAATCTACTGGAACACAAGGTAGGTAGAAGTCTTGGAGACATAGGGGTATGCAAATAATTCATGAACAAAACTCTAACTGCACGGGAAACACTTCAAGGAATCAACAATGGGATCTCACAGTATTTAAAGTTTTCTGCACTTCAAAGGAAATCACCAAAAGAGTGAAAAGAAAACCAACAGAGTGAGAAAAAATTTTAACCAGCAACCCCTCAGACAAAGGACTTGTGTCCAGAATAAAGAATTGAAAAACATCAAGCCACCCAAATTCAAAGACTCTCTCCAAAAATGGGCATCTCAGATGAACACACAGTTCTGAGAGAAAGATATAAAAATGTCAAATAAATACATGAAGAAATGTTCACCATCACTGGTCATTCAAGAAATACAAATTAAAACAACATTGGGATTTCACCTCACTCCAGAAAGTATAGCTGCCATCAAGAAATCAACTGATAACAAATGTTGGAGAGGCTGCGGGGAAAAAGGAACACTGCTCCACTGTTGGTGAGAATGTAGACTGGTGCAACCATTATGGAAATCCATATGGAGAATTCTCAGAAGACTAGGATTGGAAGCCCCATTCAATCCAGCTATCCCCCTCCTAGGTATTTTCCCCAAAGAACTGAAAAGTTCATATCACAGTGATATATGTGCACCCAGTTCATAGCTACACAATTTGTGATAGCTAAATCCTGGAAGCAACCAAGATGCCCATCAACTGCAGAGTGGATAAAAAAGATGTCCATTTTTATGCAATGGAATATTGCTTAGCTATAAAAAAGGGTGATCATGAGGCCTTCATAGGCAAATGGAGACAACTTGTGACTATCCTCATTAGTGAAATAAATAAGAATCATATTTATAAATATCATATTGTGTCTCTAGTGTAAAAAGTAAATAAGAACTACAAGTGAAATAAAACCAAAATGTGTAATTGCTATTGTAAAAAAGAGAGGAAAAGAAAGTATTCTAAGGGATATAACTCCATGTATTTTTAAGTGTGTATAATAGATGACCATATTGCTGAATCTTTGTTGGATCTTTGAGCAGAACTGTTTGTAGTCTGATTGTTTGACTATTTCCTATATACCCTTTAACTTTGTAACTTGAACAACTACATCCAGGATGACAGTATGTAATTTATAAATTACTGATTTCTTAGTAGGGCTTTCTCTCATTTTTCTTTTTTTTTCTTTCTCTTTCAAAAGAATTTCTCTTTCTTTTAGAATTCTGTATTGTTACTACCCTTTTTTCTGTTTTGCTTTTTTTCTTCTCTTTAAATAAAATTTTTAAAACATATAATTGCTATTGTAAAAAAGAGGAAATAGGAAGTGCTATAAAAGATATAGCTGCATGTATGTTTAGGTGTGTGGGATTGATAACCATATTTCTAGGTTCTTATTGGACTGTTGAACAGATCTGTTTGCACTCTCACTGCTTGAGTGTCCACTTTGTGTGCTTTAATTCTGTAACTTGAATAACTATTTCTAAAAGAATATGTAATTTATTAACTAGTGATTTCTTACTGTTTATCTTCTTTTCTTGAAATTCTTTAATATTTCTATCTTTTCCCTTTATTTTCCTCTTTAAATAACAAAAAGAAAAAATAAATAAATTTATTGAGAGTCAGTTTATGGCTGACATTGTTAGGCCCTGGAGAATGTTCTATGCTCAGGAACTGTATTCCATGGTTATTGATTGGGCTCTTCTATGTCAGTTAGCTTTTTTTTTCATAAATAGTATTGTTTGAGTCATATATACTTGATGAATTTCCATTAGTGGTATCAGTTAGAATGGGACATTATACTTTCTAGTCTCTATTGTTGTTTTGCTTATTTTTCCTTTAAATTCTCTCAAGTTTTGGTTCATAGGTTCTTTTGTCAGATGTATAAACATTTGTAACTGTTTTGCTGTGCATATGTGTGGTGTGCACAAAAGATCATACTCAGACTTCAGGCTGTTTCACATATCCCTCTGCTGTTGCTTTCTTTGTGGCCACTTTTCTTCTCCTTAATGCAGTCTAAGGATTGGTTAAAAGGTGTTGCTGGCTGAGATATCTCTGATGAGTACTGCACAGGTACAGAGCCTTAGCCAAAAGTATGTTTCTAACAACAACTACTACATTATCCAAGTCAACCATTGGCCTCTCAGTTTGCCTGCTGCCTGCATTGTAACTTTCACTCCCACTGGCACTGCCACTGGATGTTGGCATCACTCAGAATCCTTTTTTGATGATAATGCCTACCCTCACAAACTGCTCCAACTTGGCAAAACCTGTCTGGTGACTGAGTTGTCATGGGAATGGGAGAAAACCTAGGTAGGAACACCAGAATCTCCCAACATTCTTACCTAGAACTCAGGGTTCTCCAACTATAAACACTTCTCATATCATTGTTCACCTTTTGCTACTTTCTGGAGCACTTAAATGGTTGTTTTTGTCAATTTTATTAAGGTTTACAGATTCTCTTTGGGAAGGAATTTGCTGATACTCTTAATTAGCCAGAGAAAAGAGTCTTGTCTCCTGGCTCCAAAAGTTTTGCTTAAAGGATTGTGGATGCCAATATAACTTTAAAACGAGCAGACAAATTTATCAACAATGTAGGTTGTCAGAGTTAGAAAATAAAAATAAAGTCAAATTTCAATGTCAGGTAAATAAAACTTTTGGACAAGTGTATCCTTAATACTATGTGGGAAAACATGCGAACTTGTTACATTTTTGAAATTTAAATTTTCTGAATGTCTTGTATTTTATCTAGCATCCCTACTTTAGGGATTTCAGAGTTTATTAGAGAGAAAATAATATTTTAACTAAGACTTTACAAATCTGCAGGTGATGATGAAATATATGTCATTGCTATGCTTTGGTGATGCCAAGTATGGTCAAACCCACTGGAGAGAACCATTTAATTGTATGGCTGATGACTGCTATCTATACAACTTTAGAATTCTTTCTTTTCCAAAAAGCATTGTATGACCAATGTGGCAATTAAGACTTAGAGGCACATCATTTTACAAAGAGGCTAAGAATTATATTTAGATTGGGATGAACCCCAAGATTTCTGTGGAAAGCCCAATTTCTCATGTAAGCATACTTAATTATTTTCTGAGTGTCTGAAACAGGAGAGTATTTGCATGAATTTGCCTCCAATGTGAAGGATTTGGGAAGAAATTCACATATTTGTTGGATGAAAGAACATGTGAAGGAATGAATTAGTTCCTCTTGTGGGATAATTATCTGATCTATAGGGGGTATTTTCTTTCTGTCCCATTAAAAGTTCTTAACCAGGGTCTATTGTGGGATAGATGAGTTTGAGAACAACTAGAACCCCCAAATTATATTGGAAACATTCTGTATATGGGCATATGTGAGATTTGTCTGGTTAGAGCAATACTCTCTAATACAACCCCTGGACTATTGAACACTTGGAATGTGGCTGGTCAGAAATGAAACAGACATCAAATTTCAATTATTTATTATAAAAAGAATAAAGTATCTCTTGAGTAACATTTTATATTCACTATACATTGAAATGGTAATGAAGGCATGTGTAATTTTATTTAAAAATGTGCTTTATAGAAAATTCAACTTTATATATTTGGATCGTATTTCTGTTGGACAGTGCTGCTCTCTTTCTTTGTGCTACTTTAACAAAATGCCTGAAGTTAGGTAATTTTGTAAGTGGCAGAAATGTATCGCTCACAGTGCTGAAGGCTGGAAGTCAAGCTGCTGGCAAGTTCAGTGTCTGGTGAGGACTCAGTCACTGCTTCCAAGATGGTGCCTCATGTGTGGTGACTTCACCTGGCAGAAAGACAGAAAAAGCAAATGTCTCTCTCGCATCTCTTTCCTAAGGTCATTGATCCCATTTCAAGGGCTCCGCCTTTTCAGTTTAATTGCTTTCTAAAGGCCCTGCCTCTTTATACTAGTCACTGGTGGTTAATTTTCAACATAGGGAAGGGACACAAACATTCAAACCATGGCAGTTGTGTTAGTGGGTTTATCTTCTTGAATCTCAAAAGAATGTCTTACCAGATATGATTCAGAGCCACTTTAGGTGTTTTAAGACTGACCTTGGATCAAGATACATCACTGGTTATCTGTGTAGTTAAACCAAATTATTTTTCCAGTGGAATTACCTCACCTGGGAAGCTATTGGTCTTGTCATAATAATATTGTTGAGAACATATCTTACTTACTCATTTGATACATAAAGTACCAGATACTATGAAAAACCTATAATATAATAGTGAACAAAACAGAAAATAATTTTGATGTCATGAAATTCATACTCTGGCTGGTAGTGGGGAACAATGCACAAGATAAATATGTTTATGGTGTATTAGAAGAGAGGGAGTGTGATGCGGAAAAGTCAGCCAGAATAAGGGGACAATGGTATAGGGGTGAGAGTGGGGATATGTCATTTTAAAGTGGGGGTTGTTGAAGAGGACGACCTCACCAAGACAGTGACATAGGAGCTAACGCTGGAACCGGTGATGGAACAAGGCCCGGGAACGGCCTAGGAAGACCGTTCTTGAAAGCAGAGAGGAAGCTGCGAGCGTCTGTGGCGAGAGCCAGCCTGACGGCAGGATGGCAAATCCCTCTGAAAAGTACGTATGAAAATCTTGTTTTAACTTTGATACTAGTTTTGCTTCTTCACATGTTAAGTTTGCTGAGTCAAGGTTTCTTTTTATCATTGGCTCTCAAGAAGCTTTGAAGCAACTTGACAGCGGATCAAGTTGCTTCAAAGATCAATGGATCTTGACAGAGAGCAGTGCTGTCCAACAGAAATATGATCCAAATTGACAGTGATCCTTGTGGACTGCAAATATGTTTGCATTTGTCTTCACTTTGTCTTTCTGCTTTAGCTTGTATTTCCCTCGAATTTCATGATTTGTCCCCAGTTCTATTTTACTGTAGTGGTTGTGTGTGTGTGTGTGTGTGTGTGTGTAATAAGCCATCTCAAATATTCCACTGAAGCAGGTAGAGAACATTAGGCAGCAAGAGAGACCCAGACAGTGGTGATATCTAAAATTTACCATTGTTAAGTCACCCATTTGTCCCCAAAGCTTAGCGAATATCAGCGACTACTGCTGCCCATTTTAGGATGAAAAGCTAGTGTACATAAAAACAAACCTACTTTTGGGTGTTTGTAGCTTAAAGAGTGTGCTTAACTCACTTATATAATTATGTCTTTCTGTTCTAATAGTAATTGTGCTTCTGTTAAAGCTCGTAATCTGCTTGTACATTATGATGTGGAATCAATTCCTTCTTGACCTTTTGTAGTGGCTGCATGTAAAATTTGCATGAGTTGCCTTTAGCCCCAGGATTTAGGGCTAGCTGTCACTTTGTATGATCCAAATCTTTCCCAAATGTCTATATGCCTTACTGGAGACAGTTGCTGCTCCTTGTCATAAGCAAATAAATGAAG
>PVLA01017446.1:0-17343 GCA_004027455.1 Hydrochoerus hydrochaeris
CTTCAAACAATGTAATAGGGAATCATGATTACCATAAAATCTTATATACTCTTACCGTTTCTTACACTAGGGACACTATACAGTATTTATACATGTGAGTTTGATTTATTTCACTTATGAGTATGGTCTCAAGTTGCAACCATTTATTTATAAATATCTCAATGTGTTCATTCTTTATAGCTGAGTAGTACTCCATTGTATAAAAGTACCACAATTTTTTTATCCATTCCTCAGGTGATGGGTACTTAGGTTGTTTCCAAGTTCTGGCTACTACAAATTGTGCTGCTATAAACATGGGTACACATATATCACTGTGGTATAATGTTTTCAGTTCTTCTGGGAATATGTCTAGACATGGAATAACTGGATCAAATGGGACTTCCAATCCCAGCTTTTTGAAGGATCTCTAGACTGACCTCCACAGTGGTTGCACCAGTCTATACTCCTACCAACAGTGCAGAAGAGTTCCTTCTTCCCCACAGCCTCTCCAGCATTTGTTGTTGGTAGTTTTCTTGATCCTGGCCATTCTTTCTGGAGTGAGATGGAATCTCAGTGTGGTTTTAATTTGCATTTCTCTAATGACTAATGATGATGAACAGTTTTTCATGTATTTATTTGCCATTCATATTGCTTCATCTGAGAACTGCTTATTCATATTGGATGCCCATTTTTGGATTGGGTCTTTGAATTTCGGGGGTCTGATTTTTTAAAATTCTTTATAAGTTCTAGACAGAAGTCCTTTACCTGAGTGAGAGTTGACTAAGATTTTTTCCCAGTTTGTGGGGTTTCTTTCCACTCTGCTGGAGATTTCTTTTGACATGCAGAAACTCTTTAATAAGATGTGATCCCAGTTATTGATTCTGGGAACTATTTCCTGTGCGGTTTGATTCTTGTTCATGAATTCTCTACATACGTTCATGTCTTCAAGATTTTTACCTACTTTGTCTTCCAACAGCTTTAGTGTTTCTATTTTAATATTTAGATCTTTGATCCATTTAGATTTTAGTTTAGTACATGAGTCTAGTTTTAGCTTTTGACATATGGATAGCCACTTTTTCCAGCACCAGCTGGAACAAATGGTATTTCTCTGTTTTGTTTTGTTTTTTGTTACAAATCTTTGTATTGATTTCTATAGTAGTTTACATTCCCAATATCAGTGTAGTGAAGTTCTTTTTTTCTAGTATTTTTATTGCTGCTAGAATTTATTGGTTTTTGTGTTCTTGATGATAGCCATCCTGACCAGGCTTGAAATGGCCACTTTCTCCATCTGCACGCTGTCATTCTCCCTCTGTGTATTTCTCTCTGTGTCCACATTTCCTCTCTTCATAAGGCCACAGTCATATTCGAATAGGGCCCATTCATTTGTGACCAGTCAAATAAAGGTTTATTTGTTCAATTTGGGTAGGTAAAGTGTAGCTCATTTACATTAATTACTCTGAGTATTAATGCCAGAGCTCTAAGCTCTCAGTAGTGGTGGCTCTTTTCTTCCTCTTCTGACAGCTTGGACCAGCAGCTACTGGTGGCCCTCTAATTTTTCCAACAGTTGGTGCCACTGGCTTCTGGTAATTCTCCAATGTTCTTTATTGTTCTCTGGCTGCTGCTGCTCTCAGTAAGGACAGCCCTGGCTGCTGGCTGCATTTGGTGCCAGCAACCCTTAATAATGTGACCAACTCATAATGTACCAGCTTAGATTGCTATATTCGGGATGGAAATCATGAATAGGCAAATGTATCATCTGAAAGAGATCACAGTATAAGGTGAACAGTGCAGGGGCTGACCTGGGTGGGGTATCTGGAGTTCTGCTCATATAGGGAAAAGGAGGCCTCATGCCTGTGCAATATCTTGCCAGCTAACTGCACACTTTCTTAACCATGGGTATGGGAAGGGCTCCTTGTGGACCAGTTTGAGGATGGCTACCGGATGTAGAGTCATCCAGAGAGTGTGGTGGACAGGGTAATGTAGGATGGACTCATGACCATAAATCTTGCCACAGACAAGTCAGCTGTCTCTGGGAGCAGATGTGGGGCTTCTGACAGAGCCATGCACAGCCATGAAGTATTTGGGGCACTTGTGAGAATAAAAATACAAAATAACTTTTTATTTTTTTATTTTTTATTTAAATAGAAAAAAACATGTAAAGGGTAGAGATAATACAGAATTAAAAAAAAGATAAACAGTAAGAAATCACTAGTTGATAAATTACATATTGTCCTCTTAGAAATAGTTGTTCAAGTTACAAAATTAAAGCATACAAAGTAGATATTCAAACAGTGAGACTGTAAACAGCTATGCATGCATGAGTCTCTACATGTATTTCTATAAAATTAAAGTTTTAAAATCTTACTGAGATAAAGTAAATAATACCTAAATAAATATCATGTCTGAGGATTTGAAGACTCTTTTTTTATTTAAAGAGAAACAAAGGCATGTAAAGGGTAGAGGTAATACAGAATTCCAAAATATATGTTTATATATTATATATATATAATAAGAAATCACTAGTTGATAAATTACACATTGTCCTCTTAGAAATAGTTCAAGTTGCAAAATTAAAGCATACAAAGTAGATAGTGAAACAGTGAGAATGTAAACAGCTACACATGCATGAATCTCTACGTGTATTTCTATCCTTTCTGTGTTAGAGGGAAAAACCAAGCAGCAAGACAAAACAAAACAAATTCCTATAAAAACATGAAAACAAAAAGTCATATAAAACCACAGTACAAGGTGATCTACAATGATTACTGTGTTGTTGATCCGGCCTGTGGAACAGTCCGTGGGTCTCACCTGGAGAGGGAACGGGGATGGGGGACATGGGCAAGAGGAGAGAGAGACGGAGACAAACTGAGGGCTTCCAATCAAGTCTCCTTTATTGATGTAGGGCACAGGGTTTTTATAAGTGGGGGGTGAAACATGGAGCTGGGCAGGGTAAGCACATTGCATGTCCACTGATTGGCTAGAGAGCAGGATCTATCCAAATAAGGACAAGCTAGAGGCAGGAAACTGTTGCTAGGTAGGGGTACATGGTAACCATGACTGGGCCCTCGTCATATCCGCTAAATGCAGGAGAGGGTCATGGGTAATGTAGGCTGACACAGAATGCCCTCAGGCAGGAGGGGCGGGATGGTGGCAAAGCCTTGAGCTGCTCCCTACATGTTGTTTCTTATTATCTTCAATAGAATGTCTATATCATCAGGCATAATTGAATATAGCAGTATAATTGAGTATAGCAGTAAATAATAATAGTAGTAAAAATAAAACATTGTAGACAGTATAAAACTTCAAAGGCAGGTAATAATCAAACCAGAGTGGATATTCTAGTGGATCTTGTCATCTTAATTGCAGTTGCCTATAATCTCAGACTTGATATTATCAATCATAACAGCTTTGAATAAAATTTATCTATACAAAACCGTGATCCAACAAACCAGATTCGATTACAGTCAATCATGGTAAAACAGTGTAGGTTTTACAGAGCTTTAGATTAAGTTAATAGGAAATTAAGGATGATTACAATATTATATCCTGTTATTTTCAAGATTACTGTCTGTGCCCTCAAATTTAGTACAGGTAGAATGACTGGAACAGAATATAATACATCTAAGCAGAATAGTGTGAGTAATGTGGGTTTTAAATCCTGGTGCACTATTAACAATATAGTGTATCAAGGCCATCTATGTTAGAGTTTCTAGTTATCCTTCTCTGTCTCATTTCTGCCATGCTAGTTTCCTGCCTTTGTCTACTTTTCTCCTTCATTCTACTGCCTGCCCCACTCATTGAGGCCTTTCTGCCACTGTTCCTAAAATCCTGGTATTCTTTTTCTCTCTCTAGAATGTCCTTCAGTATTCTCTGTAGGGTTGGATTGGTAATCACAAACTCGCCCAGTCCTCTTTGTTATGGAAGCATCTTGTTTCTCTATCAACTTCTAGTGACAGTTTTGCAGGGTACATCAATCTCGGTTGGAGGTTATTCTCTTTCAGGACTTTGAATACTTCACTCCAAGCTTCTCTTGATCTGATGGTCTGTGTCGAGAAGTCAGCCATGATTCTGATGGGCTTACCTTTATAGGTAATCTGTTTCTTTTCTCTGATGGCTTTTAATATTCTGTTTTTATATTGAATTTCTGGCATCTTGATTATTATATGTCTGGGTGTAGATCTGCTGTGGTTGTAGGTGGCTGGGGTTCTGTATGCCTCACACAACCGAATGTCATTTTCTTTTCCCATGCTTGGGAAGTTTTCCTTAATTATTTCCATGAATAGCCTTTGTAATTTGCCTGTATGTATTCCTGCTTCTTCATTCACGTTTCTTATTCTTAAATTATAGATTCTCTTGTCATCTTCTAGCCTTTGTATTGTTACTACTTGTTTCCTTGTTATTTTTAAGAGATCTTTCCTTTCATGATCACACACTGCCAACTTGTCTTCAAGTTTTGATAGTCTATCCTTAGTTTCTTTTAAGAAGTTTTGTCAGCTTTCAATGGAGTTTTTAATTTCCTATAGTCTCTTTGAATCTGCTTCATGTATTCTATATTTTCTTGATATTCTTTATCAAATGTTTCTCTCCTTTTTTAGTGTTCCTCCCTTTTTCCATCTGTATCATCCTGAGAGATACTTCCTGAGAGCATTTCTTTTATTATTCTACTCATATCCTGCTTTACCTGATTTAATATTTTAGTTTTGAGCTCATCTACAAGGTTCCGAAGATAGCTCTTAATGTCCATTGAAGCCATGTCTGATGCTGTGTGTTTGCCGCCCTCAGTCTCCATTGTTTTTCCTTCTCCTTGTTCAGCGTTCTCAGGTTTCTGGGCTGGGGACCTCCTCCTACCTCTCTCTCCTGTCATGGCCTTGGCTTCCTCCACACAGGTTACAGTGTAGGTCCCAGCCCCCTTCCCTGTTGGCCATGGATCCTCTGAAGCACGCTGGTGAGGGACCTCTGCCTTCTCCTGCCTGCCCCTTCCCACCAGGCCACCCAATCTTCAGGTGCCTTCACCTGGTTAGTGCTTGCTAGGTGCAGGGAATCAATTTGGGACAGCTCATTGGGTCCCAGCCAGGGGCGCGGCCCAGTCCGAGCAAATCCCACAAATCTGCTCTGGGGAGGGAGCAACCAACTGAAGTCACTGCCACTCCCAGTCACAGGCTTCTCCTGCCAATTCCAATATGTTGCCCATTTGGTCGCACCCTTCCCATGTGTGTGTGTGGGTCCTCATTCCCAGAACCGACCTGGATTAATGAAGTTCCCTTCGCTGGCTCTGCTCTCCATTGGGCTCACCAACTGCCTACTTGAGTGCTGCTGTGCATTCTGTGAATGGTGACGGCTCTGCTGGCCAGCATGGATTCAAGCTGATGCACACTTGGCGGGTCACCGTGAAAACTCTGTGTCCCTTAATTTTCAGCCCTTTCAGTTGTAGTCTTGAAGTATTTGATGAGCTTTTTTATGTTTTAATTTCTTCTTGTGCCAAGAGGGTCCATCTCTCTCTGTCTGGGTCTCTCCAGGGTATTATTTTCTGGCATATTAGTTGTTTCTCCTGGGAGGTTTTGTATTTTGTTGCTCACTGATCAGCCATCTTGTCTTCTCTCCAAAATACCTTTTTAGAAACATTGGATCCTTCATTTGTCTCAGAGTCAATTTTAGCCCAAGGACATCTATAAAGACTCTTCAAATAAAATCATGTTCTGAGAATATGGGGGTAGGCCTTCAACATGTGCATTTTAGGGAGACATTATTCAATTCAGAGTGAAAGAGCTTTGTGTTCCAGATGAGATAGTGAATGTTGCATTGTACACTGGGAATATCTAGCCTTGTAATGTCTTCTGTCCTGTAGTGTCATTTCTAACACAACACTTGCTGCCCTTGGAGGCTGAGTCGTTGGCTGGCAAGAGATGCAGTGGAGATGTGAAACTGAAGGAGTTTCAGGGAATAGTTAGGGGCTGAAAGGTGTACTGAGGTATCCCAAATAGTCCGAAGACAGTGAGGTAAATTTGGGATTCTCTGTTAGCATGGGATATACATAGTGTATCCTAGAGAGTGTGTGGGTGGGTCACCCCTTTGTACTCCAGAGTACTCACCTGATTTTGATATGAGAAAAATGATGGAAGAGACCTCTCTAGGCACATAAATATGATTCTTAGAGAGGGGCTTTGCTATTTCTTTTACTTTCAGGTTTGACATCACATTCAAAGGAGCTGAGGGAAAATGTGTCTACTCAGCCCATGCCTGTTCTTGAAGTATGTCACCTACTCGAGTCCCATCCAGGTGGCCTGGTCAGAATCCCTCAATCTCAGACTTAGAAGTTACCTAAAGAGCTCCAGTGGTGTCCACTTTATTCTTCACTCTTTTGTATGAACACCTGCAGTGTTGCCTTCTCATGACCCTGTGAGGCTCTACTTTTGGTGAATGAGAGGGATATACCTTCATTCCCTGAACTGATCTCTTTGTTTCTGAGTATCAGTGTCTTCATCTAGAAAACAGGAAAGTTAGTATAATGCAATGGTTGAAAAGCAAAACTTTAAAACATCTTGGAAAATGTGCTTCAAAAAATCCAATGACTAGCATAAATCAGGGACATCTTTTCATTAACACTTATGACACTAAAATTGTTTGCCTGCATTGTGGTAACACACCCTACCCTTGCTTCCTTCTTCCATTCTCCAACTGATACCAGTGTGATGTAACAATAGGTCTTGAGATAGTGAAGGCCAGAGCTCTAAGCTTACCCTGCAATGCCTTTCATACTCATAACACAAATCATGTCACTTGTCCTTCCAATGGATTCTCATTTTGCTTCCAGTAAGATTCCAAAACCTTAAAATTGCCTGGAGGGATTTTCACATCTTGCCAATGCATGTATGTGTATTTGTATTTCAGTGTCTTACCCAACAAGAACTAGATTTCTATTTTATTTTCTTTGTTACCCATCACCTACAGCATAGCTAGACTCATTAAATAATTATTTGTAGATGCTATTGGTGAATAAGTCTTAGTGAGGTGGTGACACGCAAAAGCCAGAACTAAAACTCAATCCATTTGATTCAGACACTGAACTCCTAACTAATGTGCTCATCCTAACTTTACCTCATTGTCTGATTTTCTCACCAAACCACATACAGAATCTCCAAGGTAGGGGAACAGGTACGATCCACACATTATAGCCTCTGACTGAAAATCTTCTTTGATATGAGCTTCAGTTTAGACTCATAGCAGGTGTGCCTGGCTTTCCTTTCCTATTTGCCAGGTCATACTTGTCTCTTCTCTTGTCTTCCTCTTTTGTCAGGAGCTTGCTATTATATTGTATAATGTCCTATATTGACTATTCTTGTCTTGTTTCTGATTTTAGAGGGAAAGCATTCAGATTCTTCTCATTTAGTATGATGTTGGCTATTGGTTTGTCATAGATAACTTTTATCATATTGAGATAAAGACCTATGTATTTTTTCTTCAGGATGTTTATCATGAACGAATGTTGGATTTTGTCTGTTTTTTTTCATCTATCGAGTTGATCATGTGGTTTTTGTCCTTGCTTCTGTTTTTGTGGTGTATTATATTTATTGAATTGTGTATGTTGCACCATCTCTGCCTCCCTAGAGTGAATCCTACTTAGTCGTGATGTATAATCTTTTCGATGATACACTGTGTTCTGTCAACCAGTATCTTATTGAAAAGTTTTGCATGTATATTCATTAAAGAGATTTACCTATAGTTCTCTTTTTTGGTTGGGTCTTATCTTGCTTTTGGAATTCGGCTAATCCTTGCTTCTAGGAATGATTTTGAAAGTATTGATTCTCTTTCAATTTCATTAAGTAGTTTGAAGAATATTGGTATTCTATCTTCTTGGAAGCTCTTGTAGAATTTGGCAGTCAATCCATTGGGATCTCAGCTTTTCTTAATCAGTGGATTTTTAAAAAAATTACTTCAGTTTCATTGATTGGATTATTCTGTATTTTTATATGTTTGGTAGTTCATATTTATCTAGGAATCTATCCAATGGCTTCCCTTTTATTAGAGTATGGGTTCTCAAAGTAGTTACAGACAATTATCTAGATTTTGGCAGAATCCATTTTGATTTTACCTTTCTTATATCTAATTGCATGGATTCTTTCCTTGTTTTTGGTAAGGTTGGCTAAAGGTTTGTCTATTTTACTTATTTTTTCAAAAAGCCAGCGCTTCAGCTAATTTATTCTTTGCATTGTTTTAGTCTCAATTGCATTAATTTCTTCTCTGATCTCTGTAACTTCTTTCCTTGCTCCAGTTTTGGTTTTGGGTTTTTCTTGTTTTTGTAGAACCTTGAGGTGTATCATTGGGTTATTTGAGTTTGCTTTGTTTTTTTTTAAAGAGTAAAATTAAACACTACAAAACAGGACATATGAAAGCAATATAAGAGACATAAATTTCAAAGCAAGACAACCAGAGATCTTCACTATCTATCATAATGTCTCTTGTTTTCTTCCAAATGGTTGTCCTTATCTTCACATACAGAGAATTCAAACAAAACAACATAGTACAAAAATGATCCAAACAGGATGAGGAAGGTGTTTTAATCTTCAAGACCAGACAATCAGGAAGTCAACAATGGCTGTTGTAGTGTCTCTCATTCTCTTCAAAATAGCTGTCCATACCTTCATGTATGTTGAATTAAACAAAACAGGGCTGGAGATTTAGCTCAGTGGCATAAGTGCCTGCCTAGCAAGTGCAAGGTTGTGAGTTCGATCCCTGGTACAAAAAAAAAAAAAAAAAAAAAAGGACTCAATGAAATTAAACAAAACAAAACAGGCTAAAATCACTCTGAACAAAGAATAATAGTATTTCTGGCTTTCACATCATGACACTACGGAATCAGCACTGGATACTGTAGTGTCTCTTTTTCTTCAAAGTAGTTGTTCTTTTCATCATGTGTTATATAATCAGTTCTCATAAACTGTTTATAAGTTCTATGAATGCATGAGTCTCTGCATATATTTTTCTCCTTTCTATATTAGAGGGAAAGAAAAAAACAAAGCAAGACAAAACAAAACAAATTCCTACAAAAACATGAAATGAAAAAGTTATATAAAAAAACAGTACAAGGTGACCTACAATGGTTACTGTGTTGTCTCTTGTTATCTTCAATAGAATACTCTGTATCATTGGGCATAGTATAATTGAATATAGCAGTACATAACAATATTAGTAAAAATAAAACTTTGTAGACAGTGTAATACTTCAAAATCAGGTAATAATCAAACCAGAGTGGGTATCCTAGTTAATCTTGTTATCTTCAGTGTAGTTGCATATGCTCTCAGACTTGATACTATCAATCATAATAGATTAGAATAAAATCTGTCAATATAAAACAGTTCTCTAACAAGGCAGATTCAAATAATATCAGTCATGATAAGACAGTGTAAGTTATACAGGGCTTCAGATTAAGTTAACAGGAAATTAAGGATGATTACCATACTATATCTTGCTATTTTTGGGATATCTGTCTTTGCCCTCAAGTCTAGTACAAGTAGACAAACTGCAACAGAATGTAATCCATCTAAACAGAGCAGTGTGAGTAATGTGGGTTTTAACTCCTGATACAGTATTAACAATATCCTCTGCTTTCCTTTTTTAGACTATTCCTCCCCTTTCACTCCCACAGGGTGCACTGCACATTTTGGATTCCACCAACTCTCTCAGTTTTTAGATTGGGGGGACAACCTGCTATTTACCTAAGTGGTTCCAAACCTTCTCACTCCTGGACTTGATCTCAAGTTGTATTCCTTTACCTACAAAAGCCTCAAGGTTTTCCTTTGTTATAGCTGAGTAGTTCTCTACTGCATATAAGTATCATGTCTTTCCAACCTATGTGCAGGTGCTGGTCGAGTTGACCCTATTTTTCTCTGGTTCCCTGTAACATAGACCACTGTTTTCTCATATTTGATTTTCAGTCCATAAACCCTTTTTTAGGTTAATTATATTTCCTATACAGAGCATCTCAATGAGCCCTACCTCCTAATCTACTCTGCCTGTGCTTCTTTTTGTTAGTGTATCAGGGCTATCTATGTTAGAGATTATAACCAACCTTCTCTGCCTCATTTCTCCTATGCTATTTTTCTGCCATTGATTGTCTACTTTTCTCATCCATTCCACTGTCTGCCCCATTCATTAAGGCCTCTCTGCCACTGTTCCTTCAGTATTCTCTGTAGGGCTGGATTGGTGGTCATGAATTCCCCCAGTTCCTCTTTGACATGGAAGCATCTTGTTTCTCCATTAATTTTTAGACAGTTTTGCGGGGTACATTAATCTGGGTTGGAGATTATTTTCTTTCAAGGCTTGGAATACTTCACTCCAAGGTCTTCTTGATCTGATGGTCTGTGTCTAGAAGTCTGCCATGATTTTGATGGGTTTTCCTTTATAGGTGATTTGTTTCTTTTCTCTGATGGCTTTTAATATTGTTTTCTTGTATTGAATTTCTGGGATCTTGATTATTATATGTCTGGGTGTAGCTCTGTTTTGGTTGTAGGTGGCTGGAGTTCTGTATGCCTCATACATCTGACTATCATTTCCTTTTCTTATGCTTGGGAAGTGTTCCTTAATTATTTCTGTGAATAACATTTATATTTCTTTTGTTTTGCCTTTGTTTTGTATTTCCTTTGTTTCATTCGCATTTTTTATTCTTAAGTTACTGATCCTCCTTGTCATCTTCTAGTGTTTGTATTATTACAGCCTGTTGCCTTGTTGTTTTTAAGAGATCTTTCCTTTCAAATATCACTCATTTCAAACCTGTCTTCAAGTTTTGATAGTCTATCCTTAGTTTCTTTCAAGCAGTTTTGCCAGCTTTTAATGGAGTTTTTAATTTCCTGTAATCTCTTTGAATCTGCTTCATGTATTCTAGGTTTTCTTTACATTCTTCATTGAATATTTCTCTCCTTTTTTGTGCCCCTCCCATTTTCTGTCTCCGTCTTCCTGAGAGGTGATTAGCATTTCTTTTATTAATCTTCTTATATCTTGCCTTACTTAAATTAATATTTCAGTTTTGAGCTCATCTATGAGACCATGAAAATATCTCTTTAGTTCTGCTGAGGCCGTGTCTGATATTGCATGTTTGCTGCCCTCAATCTCTTCTGCATTTACCTCTCCTGAGTCAATATTTGTGGGTTCATGGGCTGCAGGTCTTTTCTTATTTCTTGTCATGTTTTTGGTTTCTTCCATACAGGTGTATAGTGGAGGTCTCAGCTCCTTTCCTTGTTGGTTATGGTTCTTCTGAAGCATGCTGGCTAGAGATTTCTACCTTCTCCAGTTTGCTGTTGGTTATTGAGGTGCAAACAGAGGTGGCATATGCTGGCCTCTCCCCTCTGAGCCAGTCCACCTATGGGGGCCTTCACCACGTTGTGTGTGCCATGAGTACAGATTTGGTTCAGGGCAGCTTATTGGGTCCCAGCCAGGGGCATGACCCAGGCCAAGCAGATCCCACCAATCTACTCTGGGTAGGGAGCAACCAATTCAAGTCACTACCATTCCTTGTTCATGCCCATCCTGCCGGATTCCAACATGTCGTCCAGTTGGTCACCCCTTTTCTGTGGGAGGGTCTTATTCCAAGCACTCACGGTGGGATAGTGCAGGTTCCCCACTGTCTCTGTTCTAGGTTGGGCTCACCAATCCCTGGCTTCAGTGCTACTGCAGCTCTTGCTGGTCACAGTGGGCATGAATTTGGATGGCTCAGTGGGTCATGGAAGGTTACGGCGGGCGTGAGTTTGGGTGGCTCAGTGGTTCCTGGCTAAAGTACCATGGCTGCTATATTTAGCTTCTCCATTGGTAGTCCTGAGACAGCATGCTTGAACAGCCTTTTTCCTTTTATTTTCTTCCTTTGTCAAGAGGATCCTTCTCTCTCTGTCTGGATCTCTCCAGGATGTTTTATTCTGGCATGTGAGTTGTTTCTCCCCTGGAGGCTCTGTATTTTGTTGCTTGCTGATCAGCCATCTTTCGAGTTTGTTCTGTTTTTCTGATGTGGGAATTTATCTCTATAAACTTCCCTCTTAGAATGGCTTTCACTGTGTCCCATAGGTTCCAGTATGTCATACTCACATTATCATTTGATCAAGACACTAATTTATTCCTTAATTTCATCTGTGACCCATTGATTATTAAGAGGGCTTTGTTTAATTTCCATGCATTTGTGAAGTTTCTGTAGTTTCTTTTGCTATTGGTTTCTAGTTTTATTTCACTATGATCTGATAATATGTATGGGAGATTTTTGATTATTTTTGCATTTACTTAAGCATGCTTTATTGGTTAGTATGTGGTCTATTTTAGAGAAAGTCTCATGTGCTGATGAGAAGAATGTGTATTATGTTGTTGGATGAAATACTCTATAGATATGTGTTAACTTTATTTGTTTGAAGATTTGATACAGCTCTGATTTTTTTGTCTAGCTGATCTGTTCATGGTACTAGGATATTGAGGTCTCCCATCATCATCATATTGATGTTCATCTGATTATCCATGTACATTTTTTTATTTTCAAAGAGTAAAATCAAATAAAATAGAATAAAGCCAATGAGAACAGAACAGTGAAACTGATACAGGGCTTCAAAACAAGTTAATAGGAAATCTACAATGGCTGCCATAATGTCTCTTGTTTTCTTCAAAATAGCTCTCCACACCATCAGACATAACAAAAACAAAACAAAACAGAATAAAACCAATCAAAACAAAACAGTGGAAGTGATACAGAGTTTCAAAACAGGAGAACAGGAAATCAACAATGACTACTGTGCCTCTTGCTATCTTCAAAATTGCTGCCTATACTATCAGACATAATAAAATTAAAACAGAACAGAATAAAACCAAATAAAACAGAGGATTGAACAAAACAATAAAACAAAGCAGCAAGAACAATATTAGATTTCAAAAACAAGACAGAAAAAAATCTCCCATATTTGTTATATTGCATATTGTTATCCTCTTAATATCTCAGACTACCAGCCTTAGGCCTGCAAAGTCAACCAAACAATGCAAGCATTAAGTTGTTTTGATACCTCAGTTGCTAACAACTCAGCATACTATCCTCTGAATCAGCCAGTTGCTGGCAGGGGGTGGAGGGTGTTCTTATCTCCCAGTTTGGGTACCACTTGACTCATGGGAAGGGCAAAATGGCTTCTTGTTGCTCTTCCCAGGCCCAGCATGACTTCTGCAAGCCCACATGAAGGGCAAATTGGCTTGTTTGGCCCCTCATGGCTTGCATTAGCTCACAGGAAGGGCAAATTGGCTTCTTGTTACTCTTCCTAGGCCCAGCATGGCTTTTTCACTGACTCACAGGAGAGGCAGATTGGCTTGTTTCTCCTCCTGGACCTCACATGACTTGCACTGGCTCATAGGAAGTGTAAATTGATTTCTTGTTACTCCTCCCATGCTCAGCATAGATCACATTTGTTTGTTTTATGAATCTGGGTGCCCCAACATTTATGATAGATCAGTTTTGGCTTGAAATCCACCTTGTCTTAAATTAAGACAGCTACTCATTTTTTTGTTTTTTTGTTTTTTCAGGCTCCCTATTGCATGGAATATTATTTCCATCCTTTAATTTTTAATCTGTGAATTTCTTTTTGAATTAAATGTTTCTTGTATATTCCAGATTCTCAAGTTTTGTTCCCGATCCATTGTGCCAATCTGTATCTTTTGATTGGGGAATTGAGACCATTCATATTGAGGGTTCTACTGAGAAGTATTGATTTATTCCTCTCATTGTATTATTTTCCTATTGGTGATTTATTTTTTTCCCTTTTACTTGGCTCCTCATCCCTGACTATCTATCATTGTTAGTGAATCAGTTATTTCTTTGTTGCTGGGACAAAATACCTAACACCAACAAGTTAAAGGAGGATATATATGTATATATATATATATATATATATATATATATATATATATATATTTTAGCTCACAGTTCATAGTGATTTTAGTCCATTGTCAACTGGATCCAAGGGAGGGTAGCATGGTGGAAAAGTATGATAGAGGAGTAATAGTCCATTGTAGAAAACCACCTGGATGGCTCTCCTTGAATAAAGAGCAATTACCTCCACTTTGGCTAAACCCAGCTCTATCTCCATTACAAAGCTAAGCTATTTCCTTTTCTAGTCAACTGACTAAGCAATGCAAATAGGGCTAGCTGAAGTGCTGAAGTGTAATCTTTGAAGCCAGAGAGCAGTCAGCTCTTTCCAGTCTCAGTGTTTGCTATATGGTTGAGCCCAGGGGCGGGCAGGGGGGATGACAGAGTCACCACTCTAGGGCTGTCAACTGGGTTCAAGCCTTGAGTTAAAGGGCTATAACTTCCCAGAGCATAAAAATTTACACATCAGAAACTGAATAAACATTAAATGTTACCTCAGTTGTGTTACTGAGATTGGTCTTTTTGCAAATCCTCTCCACATACTATATAGGTGCTTTCAAGCCTCCTACAAGCCTAGCTCACAGAACTCACATGTCTTCCATTCTCACAGTCACTCATTCTCTAGCCACACCTTTCTTCATTAATTAATAAAATCCAGGTTAGGCCTTGAGTCAAGGATTTTGTTCCAATGAACCTTCATTGTGGCCAAACTTAGGACCCCTTGTCTCCCCACAATTATAAACATTCCTTAGTGTCTTTATTCTCACCGTGGGTTACACTAAAAGTGGTTGATTGGAATTAACTTGCTAGAATTCCACTAATGTTTCCATGGGATTACAAGTAAAACTTCCCAGACCATGACGAGGATGGGAAAAGGCTAAGTATGGTTTTTGTTTGTTTGTTTGATTGTTTCGTTTTGTGCTGAAGTTTGAAGGCATGTACAGTGCCAAGAGTTTGCCACTAGTAAGCAGATCTCTTTAATTACTTTTCAGTGATGTACTTTAGGCATGGCTATCTGCAGCCCTTTGCCAAAACTCCAAGATGTAACCACCTTGGTTAATTTGAGAGTAGAGGATGCAGTTTAATTAGCCTAATACTGAGTTTTCTGGGAATGTACTCTGGTATTGTCAATGTCACAATGGTAATCTGAATGTTTGCTTACAGAGAAATAGCAACAATTATGTGATCATGGTAATGTCAAACAAATCAGCTACAATTGTATAGTCAAAGACAAATTGGATATTAACATACCATAAGAACCAATTATGTCTCACCTTTAACCCTAGAGAAGAAATTCATAATTATGTTGTAATTATGCTGTAAACTATGTATTGCTTTACAGTTCATATGTGCTAAATGTGACAGCTACATCTCCACTAATGGTAGAAAAGAATTCAACAGTAACTTTAGAATTAATTATTAAAAGATGAACAAACATACTCAGAAAACAAAAAGAGAAATTTCTCTGTGATTTTGAATGTGTGATTTTCTTCTGGTATCTACAATTTTGGGGCAGTGTCCAAGTTAAGACGTGTTCTTGTCTCTGCTCATGCTGGTAGATAAAAAAGGCAGTCAGATCCCAGATTCATGCTGCATGCAGGCACCAGTAGGCAATAGGATTAGGACCAGGGCATCAGAGCGGAGACTTTCAAGGGCTGAGAAACTCAGGCTGAGCCTGGCTTCCGGCTATGTGTAGGGTGAGTGTGTTTTATGTTTTGAACTCTTCGGTGGGTCTCTTTCTAGTTGGACTATGGCTGCCTTATGATGGCTGTGTCCCCTGGCTCTTACTCAGTCCCTGTGGGATCATAACACTGGGAGTCATGAAGTGAAGCCTTCCTATGGCTGTTCTGGGTTCCGGGTTCAAACAATCAATGTTTCCCCAGAATAGTGTCTGGTCAAGCACTTTCTTTAAGGGGATGTGGCAGGCACTTGGACTGGAGTCACTCATTGGCTGTTGCCTGTTGAAGGACCCATGTGTAAGCAGAATCTCATTCTCTCCTGCAGCTCACAGCACCCACTGGTCCATTAAACACAGCATCTTTCCTTGAAGCTTTCTGGAATCAACAGCTTTCACTCTAACTTTGTAGATTTGATATCCCTTTCCCATGAGCCGTGAATCAGGAACTGGGGAGAAAATACAGCTTGTCTCTTCCCTTTTCTATGTTGTGTTCTGTTCTTCAATTTATCCATAGGTTTTAACTTTCCTGTTAGATCCTTCATGGTTCCTGGGTATCTATTTCTTTCTTTCTTTCTCTTTTCCTTCCCCAAGTTGTTATTTTTGAGTGTCTGCATTTTAAATCTTGAAGAGGCTGAGTGGTTGTTGCTTGGCAGTCTGCCATGTCCCTGGAAGTGTCTCAAATTCATATATTGATATCTATCTTCCATGCAATAGTATTGAGAGGTAGAGGTTTTAGAAGGATATTAGGTCATGAGGTCAGAGATCTCTGCAATGGAATAATGCTCTTATAAAACACACTAGAGGGGGGACTATCATGCTCTTCCACAATGTGATGAGAAGATACTCTACAGGGAATGAGTCCTGCCTAACAATGGATCTGCAGTCATCCTGATCTCCAACTTCTTGGCCTCAAAACTGTGACTAATAACTTGTTTTTAAACCATCTAGCCTAAGGTATTTTGTTACTACAGCCCAAACAGACTAAGGCATAATCCTTTGAGAAGGGGATGGCCAAGAGTCAGAGACGGTGGAAGGTGTCATTGAGATGGGTGGTGAGGGATTTCTGAGGAAATATTTGAGTTAAAGGATGAGTAAAAACGTGAACCAGCACTTCAGGTAGAGTTACATCGAGTGCAAAGGTGCTGGGGTGAGATAACAGCTTTGATTGTTTTGGTTCCCTCAACAAACAAGGCAGTGAGCCTGGTGCTGAGAAGATGGGCAGGGACTGGGGGCAGTGATAACATGTGATATCAGAGACACAGATGGAAGCTGAAGTCTGAAGGGCCTTGTGATGATAGTAGGATTCCAGTGTTGCCATGAGTGAGATGAGAAGTCCCTAGATGGCTTTAGGAAGCATTGTGAGTGACATGACTGATGTCTTTAAAGGTTCCCTTGGGCTGTTGAGTGGAGAATAGCAATGGGAAAGGTGCAAGTAGAATGCACGGTACTGAGAGTTGAAGTAGCTGTGGTGCTTCAACCACAAGTGGTGGATATGTTGGTTCGGCTGATTTCTCTGGATGATCTTGGAAAGGGATATGAGGAACAGGAGCAACGCAAAGATGAAAAGGTCCAAATGGAAATCCTAGGGGGCAATTCCAAACTGTCTTGATACTGAGATCCTTGTGTCCTATAGGATGAAGGCTGATTTTGTTTGAAGACCAAGCCCAGACATGCATGGAAGGGTTCTGGCTGGTTATCTCACAGAGGAGGGGAGGTCATCTTCACAAACAATCACTGCACAGGGAGACTGGTCCGTCCAAAGTCCCTGTGCTGTGTCTGAGGGCCACGCTTACTTCTCCACCAGTGTATCAGC
>PVLA01017447.1:0-17376 GCA_004027455.1 Hydrochoerus hydrochaeris
TTAGGCTAAGTGCTCAATTGAATTGGAAAGAAATTTACAAAGAATCTGGAAGAAACTTCTTACTTACAAAGGAAAAATTGATGCCTTTGACCCATGAATTAGGAAGGAGAGGAGGAGCTGTGTCGCTGGGCTTCTGTTCTGCATTTCTATGGAGGTCCAGGCAAGGGCGTGAAGGCAACATGATGCAAGCAAATAGCAAAGACACTGATGACAGAGAAAGCTAAAGAATGAGCTATGATTCTTGAGAAATTAAAAAGTCATCATGTGAAGGCAGCTTGATTGTGTACATAGAAAACAGAAAGCCACTAGGAGGAAGAAAATAAACATATCAAAATACTGGATGCAAAATGAAAATGTAGACTCCGGACATTTGTGGATACTGGGAAAAGCAGAGCTGCCCCAGCAGAGCGAACAAGGGAGCCCTCAGCCTGTGCTCCTAGGAAATCCAGGGGTGAGAGTGCACACACAGTGCTGTGTTAGGAATTGTTTCCGGGGTGGGCAGGGAGAGCCTCCGGCAGGATTAGGAGAACAGAGAGGAAAGTTAGAAAGTTAGACAGAGTATGCAGGGCATCAACCAGTTTCCAGGAGGTGACCTACGACCTCCTCCCTCAAAGTAATGACAAAGGGAGAGTTCTTCCCCAGTGAGGTTGCCAGAAGGGTCCCTGAGACCAGGACACAGGCAACTCACTGAAGCCAGACCATGTGGGTGCTACCGGTTATATGGGACCCAGGAGTGGTCACAGGGTGGAAGGCTACAGTGCACAGTCAGAGTAGTGTCAATTCAGGCCACAGCTGAGCTCCTTCCCTGGACAGATCTTGCTGTGATGCAAGGTGCCACCCCCGGTAAGAGAGCTCTCAGTGACCAGCTCCAGTGGTCACAGTGTGGGCTCCATCTGCTCCTTAGCTCATCCACTGTCACCATGTGTGCAGGAAGCAGAGGTGCCCCTGGGTGTGTTGAGGGCCCATGGTTCCTGCTCTGAGATTTCCCTGAACCAGGTATGCATTTGCATTGTGAGGCTTTCCAGCAGGAGGCATATGTGTCCACTTGGTTCCATCTGACACTGATCATCTAGAGTTATTGTGCACCAGACCTCAAAAAACTCCAGAGTCCTCCCTGGCCCAGCATGATGATCAGCCGTATGACCCAGTGAAGGTACCAGCAAAGCAGCACTCCTCACGCCTGGTGGGGATGGGCTGGTTGCTCCTTCAGTAAGAACCACACTCTGCTTTTACTGCAGCATCATTAGACCCAAGGGAAGGTGAGGTTTAAATTGGGTGGATGAGGAGCCCTGTCCAGTGAAGGGGCTGACATTAACCTTTTCCTCAGTACACATAATCCATCACCACACTGAGTGATCCTCTGTGTCCACTCTAGGAGCACTGTGCTCCATTCACCATCAACACTGACCCAGGTGGTCATGTGTCCCTGGGTGTCACTCCAGGGCCAGGTTCAGGAATGAGCCCATCTGACTGGAGCAGGTGAGCTCTGTCACTTGTCCTGAACTTGCACAACTCGACCTCAGAACTGGGTGATGACCCCAAAGCCTGATTCACTCATAAGCACAGGATTTGGGAGAAGCCTGGATCATGGTTGTGTGATAATGGAGTTTCCTTCAAGGGGTTTATAGATGGGTGACATGATGACAGATGAAGCCAGGTGGGAAGAAATGGTCACTGTGAGTGTGGGCTGGAAGCTCATATCCTCCCTGATCCCCTCACCCGCTCACTGCTTCCTGCCCGCCAGTTTGGACTGTTTCTCTTCTCCTGCATCACCATGCTTTGGAGCCAGGGGAACATAGAGTAAAATCTCTACAACCAGAGCCAAAATAATCCTTTCCTCCTTTAACTTGTCTGTGCCCAGCATTTTGTCCCAGCAACAAGAGAGCAACTAAGACAAACACCAGGACTGATCAGAAAATCTTCCTCAGTGGATCTGATGCTTGTGATGAGTATGGGATGACTGAGCTCACAGCACCTCTGTCTGAGGACTCAGAATGTCTCACTGACTTACCTGGAAAATCCCACCTCCTGTTCTCAGGTCAGAGCAACCAGCTCCCCATGAACTCAGAGGGAAAGGGGGCTTGGGGCCATGTGATACAGGGTAAAGCCCTAATGGGGGATATGCCCAGAACAGCAGTGGGTGCTGGTGGCCTGACAGACATTGGAAAGTCTCCTCAGAAATGCTGGGACAGGGAGCTGGGACAACACTGCAGGTCAGGTGTGTTTCCTGGAGTAATGGATGCAGGTGTAGAGGATATAACCACAGATGTTATAGATGCAGATAAATATTAGTATTTTTATAGATTTAAACAGCCACCAGATGTTGCCTATTGACTGGAGGAATCCACGGCCTCAGGAGCAAAGGGGAGCACAGTAAGTGGCCTCCATCACTCTCAACCTCACAGAGGGAATGTGCAAGTCCCATGCCTGACCTTAGGGGATGCTGGGTTAGAAAGCCTTCGCAGTGGGGAGACTTGCAGCACTAAGACATGAAAGAAATTGCTTTTGTTTTGGCTTTTTCATCACAGGAAATCAGTAGGTGAGAAAAATATTCAGTGTAATCGTCTGCCCTGGACAATTTTCTTTCATGCTCATTAGGGTTTGGACATGAGATGACCCACCAGGCTCCATGTCTGGATCTCTGCACAGATGGGTGCTGTGGGCTGAGTCCCACCCCACACTACACATGTGCTTCTGAAGTGAGCTGAAGTTTTCATGAATGTGAGCTCATGTCATAAAGGAAAGCGCAGTGTTCATTAGGAACTGAGGAAGTAACAGCCAATGGGCTAACATTTTTCAACCTAAAAATACACCTCAACCATAGAAGGTAACCTGAAAATGGAAATTTCAACCATAGATATGGATGCTGTATTCCACCAGCAGCAAGGACCTGCATCCAAGGCCCAAGGCATCTCCAGGGCTGGGGAACGACAGCCATGGTGAGGAGCACAATGCTGTACAGTTGGATGGGCTGAGGAGGGAGGAGACCTGTGGGAGGCTCTGAGAGGAAGGACCAGCCCAGGCTGACCATGATCTGCGAGGGTTAAGCTGTTAAAGCTCCAGTTACATTGGCTGCTGTGTCCTGGACTCAGTGAGGTGAGCAGCAATCAGGAACACAAAGGAAGAAGGGGAAACTCCACATCAGTCTGCGACCCAGACAGGATCAACCTGGGAAGAAGGAGCCCAAGTGTCAGTGGATGTCAGTTCCGCTTCCTGTGGAGATCCTAACGTGACCACCCTATGAAGGGCAGAAGCCACTCTCCACCTGCCAAACAGTGTGTCAGGAAATGTGGCCTTCTCTATCCACACAGTCTCACCTGGAGGTAGGAGACACCCTGACTGCCACATCACGGCCCTGCTCTGCATTGGTGAGAACTGAATGTGGTGATGGGAACCCCTAGTCTGAAACCCACATCCAGGTCCAATTCCATCAGGAGACCAGGAGCTCAGGAGGCTCCGG
Source organism: Hydrochoerus hydrochaeris (assembly GCA_004027455.1). Classification (NCBI taxonomy): domain Eukaryota; kingdom Metazoa; phylum Chordata; class Mammalia; order Rodentia; family Hydrochaeridae; genus Hydrochoerus; species Hydrochoerus hydrochaeris. The sequence goes on from PVLA01017447.1 coordinate 3,461, forward strand.
GGAGCAGAGGACCTGCTCAGGTTCCAAGGCAAACCTCTCACTGGGAAATTTCTTCCAAGGCTGAGTTTGGGTCCCAGGACCCCAGCACAGGCAAGTGAATGTGTTCTCAGCTGTCCCAGGTCCCTCCTCCTCCTGGGGACAAGGGGCTACCCCTGGGCAGTAGGGATGGAGCACAGCAGGTGTGGGCTGGTGCTGGGAGATGTGGAGGGTCCTGGGGCTGAGAGCTGGGATATGAGGTATTGAGGAAGGTGCTGGCACCCAGTTGTGATTACCCTGCAGTGATGGTCCCCAAACCCAGGCTCTGGGCTGAGCCAGGATCTGTGATACCAGGAGGGGAAGCTGTGACCCTCTGGTGTGAGGGGACTCTCGGGGCCCAGGAATATGTTCTGTACAAAGAGGGAAGCTGAGTGCTATGGAGAAGATAAACATCAATGGAGCTCAAGTGTTGCCCAAGTTCTCCATCTCATCTATGAAAAAGCACCATGCAGGGCAATATCGCCCCCTCTGGCCAGTCAGAGCACAGTGATGCCCTGGAGCTGGTGGTGACAGGTGAGAGGACACTCCCAGCCCCAGGCTCTGCACACAGCAGGGGGTCTGCTCTCAGGGGTGTCCCCCTCTCAAGGCCCAGCCCTGGGGACAGTGTGTGAGGTGTGAGTCCATTTCATATGCTGCCTCCTTCTCTCCTAGGACTCTACAGCAGACCCAGCCTCTCAGCCCTGCCCAGCCCTGTGGTGACCTCAAGCGGGACCGTGACCCTCCAGTGTAACTCATGGGAGGGATTTGACAGGTTCTTTCTGACTAAGGAAGGAGAAAACAATCTCTACTGGGTGCTGGACTCACAACCAGGCCCTAACCAACAGGTCCAGGCCCTGTTCCCTGTGGGCCCTGTGACTCCCATGGAGAAGTGGACATTCAGGTGTTATGGCTGTTACGCTACCAAACCACAGGTGTGGTCGGAGCCCAGTGACACCCTGGAGCTCCTGGTCCCAGGTGAGGAAGTCCTTTCTTTGCCCAGTCACGTTTGATTCCCTAAATAACTGACAGAGGCCATTTTACAGATCATCCACAGGAGGAGGTTGGGTCAGGACATCTGGGCTTCATGGGGTGGTTTCAAAGCTAAGAGAGATATTGGGGTCCAGCCTGAGAGAGGAGCAGCACCAGAAGTGAGGAGTAGGGAGCCCAGGCCTTACCTCTCCATTCAGGTTTGAAGCCCCAGGACATGGTGGTGGAGGGGGACAGACTACAGGGGAGCATCCCCCATGAAGAGGCTGATGCAGGCTGCAGCTCCCTGCACATGCTCCCACCCTGCTGTCTCCCACTGAGCTAAAGGGCAGAGAGAGATGCAAGGGGACACGGGTGAGAGGGAGGAAGTGGGGCTGGACTGAGGGAGAGGACAGGGCCCAGCCCTCTCCTCCTGATGTCCCCACCACAGAGTCAACTGCTCTAGTGTCCCAGCACTTCAGCCATGGCCCTGCCCTTGTGGGTGAGGAGACACTGTCACCTGCCCTGCAATAGTCCTGGACCATCTCAGCTCTGTGTGATTTTAAGGGCAGGATCAGTCTCGAGAGGAGCAGGGAAGAGGACACTGAGGGAGCTTGTGGCTTCTTGGACTGATGACAGTGTGCCTGCTGCCCTGTGGTCAGAGGGATGGAGGTTTCTGAGGTCCAGGCAGGGAGCCGGGCCCTGGAGGGCAGAGCGCAGCCTTGCTGGGGTCCAACTGCAGGTGAGGCTGAACCCCCAGCACAGCTGCTCCTTCAGAGAGATGCACCAGGCTGCGGGCACCGCTGGGCACAGCCCCTCCTGAGTCCCCTGGGGCCTCTGTGCTCAGTGCTCACCTGAGTGTCGGGAGGGGCCTGAGCTGCTCCCGGGTCACTGGGGTTCCCACTGGGCAGGGGAGCTGTGAGATTTTGTTTGAGTCATCGGGTATTTCCTGTTTGCACTGGTGTGATGTTGCTCTGTGTTTGGACATGCAACATGATACTTTTAGGTGGAAATAGATTTATAGACATAGAGATTTACACTTTAAAATGCAGCTAATTACATTTCTGTTTTCCTATGAGTAGATTATATTTGTATATCAATTATAGAGAATAACAATATCACACATTATCTAAGATGCTTGAGTTGAACTTTATTAATGAACTTTAGGGATATTTCAAAGTTGTAGTTTGTTTTTTGTTTTTTTTTTGGAGAGATGCTCTTGCTATGCAGTTCAGGCTGGCCTTGAGCTCACTTTGTAGCCCAGGCTGGTCTCAAACTCGCAAGGATCCTCCTGCCTCAGCCTCCCAAGTGCTGGGATTACAGGGGTGAGCCACCATTGCCAGCTATTTCAAAGTTTTATTCATAAGAATTATTAACATTTGTAAGGAAAGTTTAAATTGATCAAATATTTTAATTGTTTGAAAATAAATTGTTTGATTTGATTTATATATTGTAAATAATAACACTATAAACAAAAGGATGTTAGGTTTAATCCTTTTATTCTAGACTATATTTATTTATTTATTTATTGATGGCACCATGAAGTGAAATCAGGACCTTGCACTTGCCAGGAAGGCGCTGTGCCACCCAGCTACATCCCCGGCCTATATACTGATTTTTCATTCTCCTCTAGCTTTTCAAACAATGTGTTTAGATAACTGATAAAATTTGTGTCGAGTACACTAAAATACATGTTACATTTTTTAATATCTCAATAGGCCACCAATGTTCTTGCTTCAAGTATGCATGCATGTGGTCACACATGTATCCACTATAATTTAACATGTACTGATGGATAATTTTTCCTATATCCAGCTGTATTTATGTTTGTTATTCACAGCTTTTGATCCATATTCTTAATGTTGTTCAATCAATGTATTTTCCTTGTTTATTATTGGTAACAACATAGATTTTCATTCTGACAGTAGAATCACTGTTTCCATAAAGCACTGCCGCTACTGCCATGTGTAACACACACACACTCACTTGTACACGTGAGTATCTATGTCTGTGTGTGCACCGCACTGCAGGTGTTTCTAACTTCATGATGGTGAGTTAGCACAAGTCACAGGGACAAGGAGGACCGAGGGGTCCTGGCTGGGTGGGGAAAGTGCTCCCCCAGACTTTATCCCTTATGCTCCTGATGTCCTGGAGCCTTGAGGACTAGCCCTCACCCCTGGACCCCAGGTCCTCACTGGTGGTCAGAAAACCCCTCTCCAGAGGAGGTTGCTCACATAGTCCTGTGTCCCACACTGAGCACAGAGGTCACAGGGCTTGGCTATTTAGGAATTGGAGATCACCTTTTTTATGAAGCCTAAGCTTTGTGAACTCAGCTAAACTTTGCTCCAAAGGTACTGAGCTCTTGCAGCAGTGAGGCTGATGAGTCTAAGTGACCAGAGGCGACACTGCTGCAGCAGGCAAAGGCTCACTAAGAGTCTGCATCACGTTTGTCATGATATTGAGACACAAGGATGTGGAGGTGGGGAGAGGCTCGGGTCTGTTCAAAGCTTCACATGTCCCACTCATGGATTCCTGGTTCCCAGGAGCAGCTGAGACTTTTATCCCATCACAGAACAGCTTAGAGCCCAAGACAAGGGAGGAAGGAGAATTCTATTATGGGCTGGACACAGGGGTCAGATCATATCCAGGAGCTCAGTTGGACATGCAGGGACCAGGTTAGATTCTGCTCTGTCCTGACTTCTGAGACCTCTTTGTCCCCATCCCCAGTTTCACAGCCCCAGGATTACACAGTGGGGAATCTCATCCAGATGGGCCTGGCTGGTCTGGTTCTGATGGCCCTCAGGATTCTGCTTTCCCAGGCTCACTGCAGCCAGAGAAGGACCCAAGGTGCAGCCAGGATGTGAACACAAGAAAGAGCCATCAGTGCAGGCAGTGCTTGGGTCTTGGACATGAATTCTACATGCCAGGGTGGCTCTAGAAGGAAGTCCTGGATCCAAGTTGGGTGACCCATCCACTGGGAGGCCTGAGGAAGGTGATGAGGTTTGGGTGCAGGGGAGTCTGGTGTGGTCTGGGGAGAACTCTCTCTTCATGAAATGGCTCTCCTTGGGTGGCCCTGTCCTCCCTCAGCCCTGAGAACCTCTGTGTTCCTCACTCTCTACTGCAGCCCCTCCCCACACCTGCGGTCCCTGAACCCTGTCAGACACAGGAAGGAGGCTGCTCAGCCTGGCTGGAGTCTGAATGCAGATGAGGCTGAGCCCCCAGCACAGCCGCTCCAGGGGAGAGAAGCACCAGGTTGCAGGCTCCACCTTGCAGGGCCCTTCCTGAGTCCTCTGTGGCCTCTGTGCTCAGTGCTCACCTGAGACTCAGGAGGGGCCTGTGCTGCTCCCTGGGTCACTGGGGTGCATTGTGCAGTGCATTGTGGTTTGGTTCTGTTATGCATTTGGTTTGGTTCTGTTACGCATTGTGGTTTGGTTTGGTTCTGTTATGCATTTGGGTTTCACACTTGTGTATCATTACTGCCATTTTCTCAAACTAAATATAACCATTTCTTGTGAAAATTTAAAGATATATGAACTTGTCCTTAAAAATGTAATTACACCCTTAATTTATGGGAATTTTATGAGATTTAAACATCAATTGCAAAGAACAATGTTTTAATGCCAATTCTTTCAAGACGTTGAAAGTTGAGGTTTACTTATCAACTTCAGAAATATTTCAGATTTATTTGTATGTCTTATATTCCCTAAAATTTTGTAATATGATCCTGTATTTTAAAAATTGATAACTGAAGACCTGGTGATTTTATATTTTCTGAATAGTAATTTGTTATACGACAAAGCTGTTGATTTGTGTGCATTACTAGTACTTCACATTATCTTCAGATCGATTTCCAGTAACTTTTTAATGATCTCTTATGATTCACTTATAAAATGTATATCAAGTAATATTAATTTCTCAAATGCATGCTTACTGAATTATTATTGTATAGTGATATATTATTATATCTAGCTCTACATAGTTCAAATTAAAGAATATTTATTCATATTCTCTCTCTTTTTTCTTTTTTAATGCACTGGAGTAAGGGCTTTACTGCACAGATTGAATGCTGAATCCTGACTGTGTTCATATTTTCTGTAACACAAAGGACCTAAGAGATCACTTGTTCAGAAAAATCCTGGAGGCAGAGACTCAAAACCAGAAAATTAACATGGGATGAATGTCCTAGGAGCACATATATAAGAATTGTGCTCATTGTATAATTTTATGTATTTACATTTATTTTTCCTTTTAACCCAATTATTCATTTATTCCACTTGCATCTTTTTACATGTTTATTGTAGGTCATTCCACATTAATTTACTCATCTATAAACTACATACACTAATTTTAGGAACCCTTGATATTTCCACTGTGTAAAATACAGATATGAATGTGTGTGTGTGTGTGTGTGTATGTGTGTAACACTGTAGATATTTCAAGCCATGAGATGATCGGTTAGGATGAGATTAAAGGGATGATAGGGACAGAGCCCCAGGCTTGGTCACAGTCCTAAACATTCTCCCTCATGACCCTGAATTTCAGGAGTCCTGAGGACCAGAGCTCTATATCTGGTCAGTAAATGAACAGAAATTCACTTTCAGGATAATGAGTGTACATTGTCCTGTGTTCCAGATCAAACAAAAGTGCTTGGTTATTTCCCAGCTTGAAATCTTATTTGTTTCCAGTTCTGAGCTCTTTGAACTGAGGCAACGTTTATTCCAAAGTGACTCCGACTCGAGTTCTGAATTCACAGAGCGCAGTGAGGGTGAAGACTCCATGCAAAGAGCTCCTATGGCTGGTCATGAAGTCGTGTCCTGATGGTGAGATATGAGGCTGTAGAACCCAGAATAAAGGCTCTGATCTTTCAGTGATTCACACATTTTTTCTCTTTCTTGATTCTCAGGAGAAATAGAGACCCTAATCCCATTACAAACCCAGTCAAACTTCAGATCAGAGGAGTAAAAGACTTCTCAGTTATGGAGCTGCATTCACAAGGTGAAATCATCTTTAGGGAAGCAAGTGTCCCTGGTAGATATTCAAGAATCTGGGGTAATATTGGTCTTTTATGACCTCTGTGTACTAACTCCTAGTGGTGGAGACTTGGAAATAACTATGTCTTCCTGGGATGTATTTTGAGGTTTCATTATGCATGTGAGATAACACCTACGTTCAATCTATTTAGCTCAGTATTTGAGGGGTTTCATACTGTCCAACATGCTGATGGTTTAATCCCCACCGTCACACAGAGAAGAGAGGGCAACTGCACTGTTGTTTCTGATACAAAGATCATTATTAGCCTACAGTGAAAAAAACCCAACGTGCAGAACTATCATACCACCCTTAAAATATAAAGGAAACCAGTGAAAATAACAGCGAATAAACTATTAACATATTGACATGCAATAAGAATGAATAAAAGCCATAGCTATAACACTCTAATACCTAGAAAACAGATCTACTGTGTACAGGTGTAAAGAAAAACTAAATTTTGACATTCAACAAATATCTAGTTAATACATCATTAACAGTAGAGAAGAATTCAAACAGCTAGATAAGAAGGGGAGGAGAAATGTAATGTAAAATATCCAAATGAAAAATGAAAGAAGTTAGCATTACTAGGGTAAAAGTACTAGAAAAAAATCTAAAATAAAAGAAAAAATAGTAAAAACAATAAAATAAAGAACAAAATATAAACAAAGCAAACTACAACAAAGAAATTCCCCTTCGTGTTTGGGTGGGTGGTTTCTTCCCTGGGTCAGTAGCATGGAAAACACAGACACTGGGGGAGCAGTGAGTCACAGCAAGGGCTTATTCCTTTTTGCCCACCTCTTCTGTGTTTGTGCTGAGTCTTGCCCCACACTTCCTACTGGGCAGTGTCAATCAATGATGTGGTGTCTCCTTTTATGACTGTATTCATTCTAGCAGATCTTAGTGTTTGTGACTCTCTGTGCCCCAAGTCACTGCTAACTTCACCTAACTTCATGGTCTGTGGTCCTGTGAAAACCCTTGGCCCAGAGCTCTCTCTGTCCATACACCTCAGTGTGTGCGACAACTATCCAAGATGAAGCATGTCCTTGACCACATTGGAATACGGGAAAAACAAACTGGTCTCCAAATTCTGTGCCTTCTACTTTCACATGTCACCTTCTCAGAAAATCACATGCAAACGGCATGTCTTATCACGAAAGGCACAGACCACTAAGTCATACCTGAGCTGATCTCAGCCCTGCTTCAAGTTCTCAGGGAGTCTATGTCTGTGACTCTCTCTTCTGGCTGTCTCCCACCCAGCACATATGGTAGAAAATGCGAATGTAGTTACATTGTGACTTCTCACTCCTGGAACAGGTTAGTCCTAAGCAATTAACCTGTTCCCCAAATGTGTCATGATTAATCACTCTCAAATGTGCCAGAGTGTACAATGGATTTCTTCCCCAACTCTAGCCACTCCTGTGGAAGAAGTCACTTTCAGAGTAAATCACAGCATTGTGTTCACAGTTTACACCAACCAAAGGATTTCCTTGGGTAGCACTGCCAGTTCAGTCCATTGTTTCTCCCTGAGACCTGCAAACCTGTTCAGATTTATCTCGTGTCCACAGAGACAGGCTCCCTTCTCAGGAGTTGGAGTTAGCAATCCAGGCTGCTTTCCTCTCTTCTCTACACTGTGCTCAGCTTTTCCAGTTTCACTGTGATTTCTAGTTTTCTTTGATCGCTCTTCCTTGATTCCCATGGCTATGTTTTCTTTGCACTTCTGTAAGTCATTGTTTACTAGGTGTCTGTCTTTCTGGTCCTGGAGAGGCTCTAGTATGCTCCTTAGTTTTAATATACCATCTTCCACATTATTTATTGGTTTTCTTGGTGCACTAAAACCTTTGAAAGCAAGTACAGTACACAATTTGTAGAAACAGTGTCAGTAGACTTCAACTTCAATCAAATAAGTTGGCAGCGAAAGTCATGACCAGGTTGGACTATTTGGACCCAGGTGGTAGAAAATGTTCTGAAGATATTTTCTACTTCTGAATCATCCTAATGGTGGGAACATTTAAATATGCTTTGCACAACATGAGAGGTTCTTCCCCAAAAATAGTTCAAGGGGTGCAAAGCAGTTACCTAAGCCATCACTAGAAACAGGGAGATTGTAGCTGGGTGCTCATAACACCAATGCCCAGAAGGGAGACAGGAGGATGAGTCAGGCATCGGTGATGTGTTAGGGCCCAGGACTGCACTGCTGGGGAGGAGATTAGGTGTCAAGCGAGAGGGTGGCTGCAACCACAAAGGGGACACCTGTCATGGCTTTTATTCAAACAAACACAAATTAATAACAACTGTACATATGTATATATCAGGCTGTCTTTAGGGCACAATTTAAACTTGTATCACATGGTTCAAAAATAAAACTCTTGAGTACAACATAAGAAGAAAGCACTCTCATTGCAGGAACACCCCAGCCCCTCATCTGATAGAAAGATGTAATATAAAATTCACATTTTATGAATATTAAATGAAGAAAGTTAAGGAGCAGTTCAACTTGAGATCCTGTAATTGAAGTGACATATTGTCCAGCTTCATTGTGGGCCTCATTACCACATTACTGCAGAGACTTTGATGGATTTGAGGTACAGAATGTGATGCCTTCCATGTAAGCACAGTGTAAAATATTACCACCATCTAGCTGATTGACACACTTTATAGCAGCACCCCTGCAGATAGCATTTGTGTTTTTCTTCTATTTTTTTTCTGCATTTATTTATTGTTTCTTCATTGTATTGTAAAGAGAAAAAAATTTCAAAGTGGGATAATATAGGAGTAAAAATGTTTAATAAATCGAGTGTCGTTATCTTTAGTTACTTAGAGTGTAAGATATAGCCATTTAATTGTCCACACCATATTAGCACAAATCATTCTTTCAATGGACAAAGAGAAATTAGTATCATAACTATCTTAAATATCTTGTGTGTGTCTTAACTATCTTATGTGTGTGTGTGTGTGTGTGTATTTTTTTCTTTTCCCTTCCTTTTCTCCCTTCCCTCTTCCAATTTCTTGGCTTTTCAATACTTTCTTTCCATCTTGTACTTTTTTCTGCTATGAAAACACTGACTCTCAGGCTCTTTGCAGATTTCAAGTGTGCAGCACCATTTTGGTAACTGCAGTGAAGCAGAGCTGTGATGGGGAAGTGGAGAGATGGAGGTCACAGGTCCTAATGTAGATGCAGGAGGAAGGAGTCATGGAGATCTGTCCACTATGTGTGGACCACACCTCACACAGCTGTGGATGAGGAAGTTTTCTTTCTTCTTTTGAGCAAAGTATGTTCTCTTTAAAGAGGAGCAGATTAATGAAGAAATTCTCCCCTGGGCACAAGGAAAGATCTGAAGAGATGCACTGTGTGTCTCTTCTGGTGAAGACAGAATTTCACTGCCCAGTGTGCTACCTGCCCCATGCTCTCATCTTCAGAGCAGCTCTCCATTGGTAAAAGTGAAAAATCATGATGGTCAAACAGAATTTAAACTTCACTAGTACCATCAAAAATAAAAACCTTGGGCCAGGGATATATGTTAGCAGCAGAGCACCTGCCTGGCACATGTGAGGTCGTGAGTTCTAATCTTCATACAAAAAACACACACACACCCTTCAAAGTACTATAGTAAATAACTATTTATAAGAATAGGCATTATTCTTAAAAATATATGAAAATTTTAGAGAAATTGGATTCACTATGATTTTCTCTGAAAAATGAAACTGCCAAACAGAACCACAATTGCAAGTACATTACTTGTTCATAGGAGATATTTCACTCATTTTATAGACATCACAAGTGAAGTGAGCAGAAAATAGTTTTCAAAGATTTTTAAAGAAATGCTAACATTGTAAATCATGCAAAGAACAGGGAACCAGGGCTTAAAGGGTTGACAGAGTAGGGGAAAAGGCTAGAAATGTACAAATCAGTAAAATGGTGACCCAGGGTAAAATGGAAATGGAAGACAGATCAACACCATAATCCTCTACTGAACTGAGAACTTCGAGAAGATGCACATAAGGAAAAAAGCACATTTATTTGATAAACTGCCAACATTTGAATATTGCTAACTCTGCTCAGCTGGCAGGGGATGCTGCCTAGAGGAGCAGAATCACATCTGGGTCTCTGAGAGGGCAGTGAGTACACAGCAGTGCCTCCCGTGGTTCCGGGCACAGCAGGACAGAATGTGCAGTGTGCACGCATTGGGATTGTTGGCCCTGGGTTCAGTGTGGCCTTGGTTAGAGCTGCGGCATCCTGGGTGTCATCTGAAAGTTTCCATGCCCAGCCCCCGCTTTGCTGTGGGGAGAAGGAGCCGGTCATCTTCCTGTGTGGGCAGCAGGCGGTGAACATTTTCCAGTGTGACCTGGAGGTGAGACAATCACATCCTGTTTGTTTTCTGCTTCTCCTCAGTTCCTACCTCTGCAGAAGAAACATCATGCCCCAAATCAGTCAGCTGGCCATGTCCGGTAAATCCTGGAAGGGGAGGCAGCAGAGGGTCATGGAGGAGAAGCCTGTTCTCAAACATGGGGTTTTCAGGACCCAGGCTGGAGGAGGAGCCTTGAGAGGCTGAGTTTCTGCACTGTTGGAGCCCAGCCTGACCAGCCCGTGCCAACACCCAAGACCAGGCACAGTCATGCCATGTGGGCATGGGTCATCTCTGGTGTGATTGTCTCTCCAGGATGTTGTCTGGTCTGGATTCTCTGTGCCACATGCTGTGCCCCCACCCCTGCTCACACCTCAAACACAAAGGAGTGTCATCTTGGACTCTTATCCCTCCCCTTCCTCCTCTCCAGGTGGGTGGGTACAGGTGATACAGGAGGCCACACAGTGAATTCTCTGCAGCATACATTCAAAGCTTCCCAGTATCTGAAGGTCTCATTCTGTTCAGGAGCTGAAATGGCTCTGCCTTGTGCTAAGCCAGTCTCCTGCAGGAGCCTGTGATACTCAGAGTCTGTGGTCTGAGGTGTGTTGGAATCACCTCTGTGAGGAGCAAGCCCCTCCACATTTCCTCTCTAAGCATGGTTCCCATGCTTGCCTACATGGTTGCAACAATTTTTCTACCACCTTGGCTAAGCCCTGGTTTCCCTGGGATGATGTGATGCTGTGTAGTCAGTCATGCTCACACAGGTTGGGACCCTGATCTCTGACCTCCACAGTGGATTTCTAAGCAACAAGCTCACTGAGAGCTGTTCTGTATCTGACTTCACAACAAAAAGAAATGAAATGGTGGGTGGGACAGGAGCTTCTGGAGCCCACAACCTCCCCGCATCTGCCAACCATGCACATCTCATAGTGCTGCCTTCAGGGGTGCAGACTTGGTCTCTTGTCCCTCTCTTTCCTCCTGTCAGGACCCTGCAGCCAAAGACACACAGGAGCTGACAAAGAAGTGAGACCATAGACCCCTCACAGAAGAGCCCAGCATCACCTGCAACTCAGCATCCACCAAGCCCATGTGGGAGCCAGACCACCCCAGACACCAGGGCGACTGAGCACCTTGGGCAAGGACCTGAGTCTCTCCTGGGCAGGTTTCCTCCACAGCGACCCTGCTCCTTCTTGAAGTGGCACCAGCATAATCAGCACAGCATTTGACCACGTTAAAAACTACAGAGTCCCTTAGTGATCCTCAACCTCCAATGACTGCATCAGTGATGTTAGATGTGTGAGGATTGTGAGCCACACTCAAGTTCTCACTGCTGGTGGCTAAATTTTCTGAAACACTCTTGTAATAATCAGAAAGTGCCTGATGTGGATGGCCAGGCCATTCTTCCTACAAATTATCCAAGAAAACTTTACAGTGATGAAGTGTATTCTGTACCTGAGCTATTGAATATATCAATGCCCAGTGTTAACATTAGAATAAATGAAAAACCTAAAGTTCAGGCCCTTGGCCAAATTCACCAGAACTCAGGTGATCACAGACCTCATGGGAGTGCAGCCTGAGATGTAGAAAAGCAGGAATTCAGCGCTTTTCCTTGGCAGCATCTTCCCTCCTGCTCTAGGTCGATGGTGGGAATTTAGAATTAAAGGTCCATTTTATCACGGAGCTGAGTCTCACATTCAAGGCTCACAGGCCATAACATTTGATGTTGATGGCAGGATGACTTTGTCTCTTGACATCAGGTAACAAGCAGAATCCCTCCTGCACTGTCTCACACCTCCTGCCCTCCTGGAATTTGCTGGGATAGAGACTTTACCCCAGTGCTGAGGCTGTGAACCTGTTCTGAGCCCAGCGTCCGGTGGACAGGGAGCCATGGCCCGTCTTTGCACTCTGTGTGCTCTGGAAGCAGGTTTCTGCTGACCTCCCAAGGCTCCCTGCATCCCGTTTCTTCCCTGGAATCAGTGTCTGTGCAGAACAAGCCCTGGCCTGCTGCTCTGAAGTAGGGGCTCCCTAGCTGTTGGAATTGGCATGTGGTTTCCTTCCCATTGATTTCCCCATATTTCTGGGGCACTCAGTGTGGACACAGTTTCCCTTCATCTCTCAGCCTCAGTGAGTCTGTGGACCCCACAGTGTCTGGGGCCCTTGGTGCACAATTCACAGTTTAGTACCTGATCTCCCTGGTCCCTCATGCCTGGAACATCTAAAGCCAAGGTGATTCGCATTCACCTGTCTGAGCCAGGTGTCCTCCAAGGGTCCTGTCAACACAAGGTTTTAGCAACATGTTCTGAGGAATTGCACTGTTGTCCACCCCCAACAGAGGAAGACTGTATGCAACACAGGACCTTCTAATGTGACACAGTCACTCTTCTCTTCCTGGGGCAGTAGGATGATGGCACTTCCCCTGCTGTCTGAGGCCTGTGGCTGAGGGGCACATGCTGTTCAGTGAGTGGATGGGAGTCCACACACTGTGAGTCTGCTGTGTGTAGGATGGACACCCATGCTGCAGGACACACAGAGACCATACTGCAGAGGATGGGTTGAGGAGGGACAGACAAACATCCACAGCCTTTCTCTTCCAGGCACTGCATGCAGCTGGGCCTGGCGCAGTTCACCTGGGGCTAAGAGGCAGCTTCACCACCAATATCCATTCTCAGCTTTGCAGCACAGCACAGCCAGCCTCTCAGAGGTACAGACGGTGGGTTATGTTTTATCAAGGGTGATCAAGAATAGATTACAAATGACACCTTAAAAATATTTTTACTTTTTTGTGCTCAATGTTTCCACCATATACTGAAGTGTAGCTACCAACTACTGTATGTGCGGAAAATGTGTTAACTGAATTTCCACTGGTAGAAGTTTTGTAACTGTTATCTCCCTCCCTATAAGCAATGATCAACTGATCTGAAAATACACGGTCAAATCTATTTGAGGAGGGGAATTCTCTTCACCATCTGTTTCACTGTTCTCTGTTGTTTCATTGCCCTGAGTTTTGTGGCATATACTTTTGATCGTACGTGGGTTTTTTCACAGAATTTCTGTGGTACTTTAAATTATTGAGACACAAAATTGTTTGAATTTTGATATGGCACAAGGACAAGAGCTCCCCCAGACTATTAAAAAGCTGCCTTTGATCCACTTCCCCAGACAGGGCTTGTTTCCATCTGAAGCCTCCTGAGCATCACATGCACTGTCTCCTCTTCTGTCCGGGTTCCGATCCTCTAAGCTCTCACCAGAACCCCAGGTAAACTCCCCACCCCAAACTCTTTAGAATGTCTGCTGCCTACTTCTCCCCACTTTTCCAGATTCCACACCTAGACCAATCCCACAGCCACTCCCAGTGGTGCCCATAGCTCATGTGACTCCAGACCATTCCTGTTCCATCCACTGGGTGATGCTGCTCCTGCTTCAAGTTTGCTCCTGCTTCCCTGTGTTCTGCTCACTCTGCTCTGGGCACAGATCACCTCTGCCAGGGCCTCTGGTCTCTCCAGACCATGTGGAGACTCAGGCTGGAACACAGGGACCATGGGCAGACTGTGTCACTGCACT
>PVLA01017448.1:0-17342 GCA_004027455.1 Hydrochoerus hydrochaeris
CTACTTGAATTGCTTTCATTTCTCTTGCATAATTGATCTTGCAAAATTTTGAGTACTATACTGGAAAGAAATGGTGAGATTCAATATCATTACTTTATTCCTGATTTTAGAAGTTAGCCTTTAAAATTTTCTCCATTTAGTGTATATAGGCAATAGGAGAGTCATGGATGAGTTTTATAATTTTTAGGTAAGGTTTTCTATATTTGTTTTCACCAAATGTTTCTTTTTACCCATGAATCAGAGTTGGAATTTGTCAAAGGTTCTTTCTGCATATACTGATAGGTGATGAAATTTTTACTATTACATGTTTCTGTGATGCATTTCATTTCTTAACATGTGGGTTGAACAATCCTTGCATTTCTTGGATAAAATCAACTGGGTCATGACCTATGTTTTTTTTTTCTAGTGATGTGTTAAATTTTGTCTGCAAGTATCATATTGAGTAGTTTTCCATGTTGGTTCACAAAGGAAATTTGTCTATATTATTCTTGTATGATAAGTCCTTGTCCTATTTTTTTTTCTTGAAGGCAATATTAATATCAAATAAATTATTTAGCAGTTTTCCTACTCTTAAATTTCTTTGAAAATTATAAGAGTATTGACAAAAATTCTACCTTCTAATTCATGTAAAATTCAACTGAATCCCCTGATATGTGTAAATTTGTAACATACCATTCTCTCTGGCCTGTTTTTCCTGAGAGAAGGAGGAGTAGGAGAAGAAAGAAAAAGAAGAATATGAGGAGGAGAAAAGTTTGAAAGGATATCTTTTTTTGTACTTAAAAGTACCTTTAGGAACAATAATAAGGTTCTTTAAGACACTCACACACAAAGAAATTGCGTACCTTATGGCTCACTCACCAGAACTGTGAAATGTATCCACAGGTCCCCTGATGCTCAGTCACATTTTTGAAAGGTCCCTGAAGATTGGAGAAAGAATATTTATGAGGGAAGGGCCATTCACTTGTTAGAAGTTTATTTAGACTCACTTTAGCCAGAGTCAGGATAGATGTATTTTCAGAAGAGGTTTTGAATTGATTGAATTAAAGGGTTTTTGATGTTTCCACTCCTAACTACAAGTTGCAGGGGAGTGTGCAGGTAGCTGGCACAGCTTTGCTTTGCTGCTTGTCTTCCTAGTAGTACCTCTTGTTTATAAAGAGATTCTTCTTCATGTCTTGAGCACTTTATGAAGAGAAATTTCAGATATTGCAAAACTAAAATAAAATATAAAGTTTGAATTAACTGGTCCACTTTTCATTACTCTTTTGTAGATTTTCTGTAAGGCTTTCTTGCTTTCAGGCTCCTGTGGCATGCAGTGTTATTTTCTATCTCTTAGTTTCAGTAAGTGTGTTTTTCATGGATTATATTTATCTTCTACATGCAACACTCATTTGGGGTTGTTTTTTGATTTAACTTACCAATCTGTGACACTGGATTGGGAAGTTGAGACTATTTATATTATGAGTAATTACTGAAAGATGCTGATTGATTCCTGTCATTGTGTTATTTTTTTGTCACTGCTTTCTTTGTTCTTCCCTTTTACCCAATTCCTCACCCCAGCTTCATGTATTCATTCCACTAAGATCTTTGGTGTTTGGTGGCTCACTTTCCCTGTCTAGGGTGTTACTGAGTAATTTTTACAGTGCTGTATTAGTGGTCATAAATTACCTACAGATCTGTTTGGCAGAGAGTTGCTTTTTCTCTATCAATTTAAACTTTTCTTTCTGTCCTAGGTCTTCATTCTTATTGGTATATCTTTGCCTACATAATGATTGCACTCCTTTTTGATCATGACTACTTGCACATAATATAATAGTGCTTTTTTATTCTCTATTACACTTTCCTTTCCCTACCCTCATCTCTTGGTCTTTTTTACAATTTAATTATCTATTCCCCTACTTCCTATTATCTTTGACTTTGCTAACAGTTACATGTTTGATTTCTCATGTAAAACAAATACACTATATTTAAACTTCTGCTTCTGATGTACTTTGTTTAGTATAATGGTTTCAAGGTGCATCCCAATTCATAACTGTGACTCAAATTTACCCTTCTTTGCAGTAGGGTGACATTATATTCTGCATAAATCCCACAATTTTATATTCAACTGTAAATGGACGTAGACACTGCTTCCAGCATTTACTTATTATGAGGTGTGCTGCTAATAACACGAGTATTGCATATCATGGTATTATCATGTCTTTCAATTGTTTTGGTAATATACTTACAAAGAAAATTCCACAGTAAGATGGGATTTCCAGTTTTACTTATTTGAGTTTAGTGTTTTAATTCCATAGTGATTGTGCTAGATTACAACTTAAGCACCAATGTAGGTATCTTTTTCCCTCAAGCTCTACCAAAACTTGTTAGTGCTTGACTTTTGGTGAAAGCTATTATTTTTGGAGAAGGATGAAATCAGTTTTGCTTTAATTTTGATTTAACAAATGACCAGCAATATAGAAAGTATTTTCATATGTTTATGTGCCATTCATATGCCTTTTGTGAAACATGTATTTATTTCAGATTCATGTTCTTGATTAGGTCTTTTCCTTTTGTGGATCTAAAATTTCTAATTCTTTATGTATTCTGAAGAGTCCTCTGACTGAGAAAAAGCTCACAAAATTTTTTCCCATTCTGTAGAGTCTTCACTCAGTTGACTCTTCTTTGCTTTGAATAATCTTAAAATTTGATATGACACTATTTGTACACACTTGCTATTAGTTTTTTTTACAACTGCCATTTTTCCAAGTCTTTGCTTTTACTTATATCTTCAAGAGTTTTACATATTTAATATTCCAACAGACTGTTTCTTTTGTAACATTTAGAGTTTTTATCCATTTTGATTTTTTAATGTACTACATGGTAAGATGTGGTATGTTACATTCAGTCTTCTGCTTTTTGATATTCAATTTTCCAGCCCCATTTTTAAAGATTCTCTTTTTCTTGAAAAGTATATTTTTGGCCCCTTGGTCCAAGCTGAATATGCCTGATGATGCTTTTTCATCCTCTATTCTGTTCCACTGAAACATATGCCTGTTTTTTTTAGTCACTGTGGCTTTTCAATATAAAATAAAATATTTAATTTTAAAGCTTCTTGCTTTTTCCTTATTGATTATTTTTGGCACTCAATCTGAGTCAGTGCAGAGGAAATGAGAAAGAAGACAAAGATTATAGTGGCCTTCAGTGCAGGCCTTTCATCTTCATTGTAAGAATTATAAAATAATATAAATGCTGTCAGCAACAAGAAAGAAGTGAAGCTATTTTTACCAGGTCTGGCTTTGGGAGGAGTCTTGGAGGCATGCAAAATGACACATTAACAGCTGATTTGAAGGAACATTTTCCTTTTCCAAACAGATACAGAAAGTTTTGCTGTGGACTGGTGGTGGAACCTTGGGTGGTTAAGGAGTGTTGGGATTGGAGAAAGCTAGATGCAAGTGCTAAATTGGAGCAGGAGGTTTATCTGTGGCCTGAGAAGGAGAACATAGCATTTACTATTTGAGAAATAAGTTGCTTCTATGGGGCCGGTACAAAGTTGAATAGATGTCACATGTCAGATAACTAAACCCAGGTTGGCAGAATCTATCACTTGTTCCTCATGATTGCTTTCATTATTCTAAGTCTCTTTTGTCTCTTATGAATATTAGGGTTGACATTTCTGGTTCTGTGAAGATTGCTGTTGATAGTTGGATTGGGACTGAAATAAGTGTGTATATAAATTTTGTAAAGTAGAGTCATTTTAAATTAAGTCCTTTTAAATTGGATTCTGCCTTTCCAGCAATAGGAGATGTGTTCCCACTTACTAATGTCCTCCTTGTGCATCTTTCTCAGAGTACTATAGTTATTACTGTAGAGGTTTTTCATTCACTTGGTTGGATTAAATCATATATATTTAATTTGTTTTGATGATACTGTAATATATTTTCCCTAATTCCATTCTATGTGAGTTTATTATTGGAGTAAAAAAGTGCTCTTTATTTATATGTATTAATATTCTTCCAATTACATTACTCATTTTGGTACTAATTACAAACCTTACAGTAGAACAGTGTTTTGTCATCTGAAATGAATAATAATTTCCCATACATATCTCTTTTTCTTGTGCTTTATTGCTCTGATTAATGATTGAAGTACTGCCTTAGTTATTTTCTTATTGTTAGAGCAACATACCCAACACATGTAAGTTTAAGGAGAAAAGATTTCTTTTAATACACCATGGTACAGAAGAGAGAAGGTGGCAGCAACAGACTTACTTTCTTATTTTCTCTGTATTACACCCAGACTTCAATACTATTGATTTCTGCCGCTAAAACCAAGATTAGGGATTTCTTTTTCAGGAAATGCATAAGCCATAACCACAGCTATTGTAATGCAGCTAGCTTGGTAGTAGGTTTCTCACAACTTGGTAAACCAGGTTGATACAAGGTTTTTCTCTTTTCTTTCAATTTTTATTCTGAAAAGATATAGGATTTCGTCAGTGAATTTTTCTGCAGCTAGTGAGATGATCATTTGACTTTTTTTCCTTCTTTTTCTGTGATATATCGCATTGATAGTTTTTCATGTGCTGAACTTTCCTTGCATTCATGGAATAAAGCTGACGTGGTATAAAATCTTTTGGATGATTTGTGTCATTTTATGTGCCAGGATCTTATCTTCTTGAGGAATTTTGCATCTGAATTAAAGAGATTGGCATATAGTTCCCTTGTTTAGTTGGATCCTTCTATACTTTTGGAATGAGGTTAATGCTAGCTTCCAGGAATGGCCCTAACAATACTTCTTCCCTTTCCATTTTATTAGAGTTTTACAAGTTCTGGTATTAGATCTTTCCTGCAGTTCTTTCTGAGTTCAACAGTGAATCTTTTAGATTTAGGGGTTTTTTAGTTAATACGGTTATTTTTTTTTCTTTATTTCTGCTTCTATTTCATTTCCTGAGATTTTCTTTGGACTAATTAAGTGTCTTCATGTTTTCTTGTTTTAATTTTGTAGTACTCACAATATAGGAATCTATCCATTTCTTCTCTATTCCCAAATATATTGACATGCAAATGTGTGAAGTGGTTGTCACAGTCATGTTGCTCTTAGTGTCCATGAAATATCACACTTTTCATTATCAACTGTCTTCAATTGGCCAATCTTACCAAAAAAGTCAAGAAAAGACACAAATCAGTGAGCTTGATCATCATTACAAAAATAGACACAAATCAATACAATTATAAGTGTAAAAATGACATCATTATAGAAAATACTGAAATCCAGATTATTTCACAAATATTTGCACCATTACATGGAGAATTCATAGGAAATGGAGAGACTCCTAGATACACATGAATTACTGAAACTGAGTCAACAAGTCTTAAAATCCTAACTTATACAATAATTGATAATAACACTTAAGTCTCAATCAAATCCTACACATAAGATAAGCCCAGCCTCTGAATGATTAACTATCAAATTCCACAAAAACATCATGGCAGATCTAATTCTAACTTTCCTCAAACACAATAATGAAATTGTAATGAAAAATGTATTCCCAAACTTATTCTGGAAAGCTATCTTTACCCTGAATGAGATAGTAGACATGGATGCAAGCAAAACACAACAGCAAAAAACTACAAGCCAATCTCTAATGAACATGGATTAAAAAAATCCTCACACATTGGTCAAACAAATCATCAAAAAGATTTTACACCATGACCAAGTATGTTTCATCCCAGTGTAGCTTTATTTAGATTCACAATCTAGACTTCCATCTAAAATTAATAATAAGAGATAAAGAGGGTTGAAATATCTTGGTTATGGAAAAAAATCATTAAATAGTTATAATAATTTTAAATATATATGCACCAAGAATTTGGTGTGTCAGATTTTATGAAACAAACACTAAATGAATGGTTAGATGGAGCATAATATAATCACAGTGGGTAGCTTCAATTCTCACTTTCACAAAGACATAAACCAGAAAAAAATCAACTAAGAGACCTGACTGATAAACTGTAGTATTGATCAAATGGAATTAATAGATAATTATAGTGTTAATACAGCAAAAATTTACATATTGTTTTCAGCAGCATATGGAGCTTTCTCTGAAATAGACACATTTTAAGCTATGAAGCACATTTAAATAAATACATAAAAAATTTCAGCCTGTCTCATATGATCTCATCCTATCTTATCACAATGAAATAAAAACAGAAATCAATAAGTAAAGAAACTTCAGATAGTGAACAAAAACAGGAGTTGAATAATATATTGCTGAATGACCAATGGTCATTGAACATACCAAAGAATAAATTAAATTCCTAGATTCAAATGGTAATGACAACTCCAGGTATCAAGGTATCTGACATTCAAAGAAAGATGGCATATGAAGGAAACTTATAATGATGAGTGCCTACATCACAAAAACACTAATGTTGAATAAATACATGAATGGTGCACCTCAATATCCTAATGAAAAAGAACAATCCAAATTGAAGCATTGTAAAAGAAATGAAATGGTAAAGATCAGAACAGATTTTAAATGAAATAGAGACAAATAACAATTCAAATTATCAATCACAAAAACACTAATGTTGAATAAATACATGAATGGTGCACCTCAATATCCTAATGAAAAAGAACAATCCAAATTGAAGCATTGTAAAAGAAATGAAATGGTAAAGATCAGAACAGATTTTAAATGAAATAGAGACAAATAACAATTCAAATTATCAATGGATCAAAGAGTTGGCTCTTTGAAACATAAATCTTATTAGTAAAGCCTTAGCCAAATTTTAAAAAGAAAGCATGAGAAGTACCAAACTTGTAAATTTAGAACTCAGAAAGGTAAAATCACAACAGATATCACTGAAGTCCAATGAATTACTAGAAATTACTTTATTTTTTATTATTTTAAAGACATAAAACCCAACATAACAAAACAGAACAAAGTAGATCTGAAGAAAATGATGTAAGTGACACAGGTTTCTATGCAAGATAATAGGATATCTACCATGGTTATGGCAATGTCTTCTGTTTTCTTCCAAATACTTGCCCATGTCTTCACAAACAATGAATTCATATAAAACAAAATGGTATTAAATGGATCATGCCAAGATGAAAACTTTATAGGCCTTCAAAACCAGGTAATAGGAAAATCAGCAATGGTTTCCGTAATGTCTTTTGTTCTTGTTCAAATTAGCTGTCCATACCTTTACATATATCAAAATTAAACCATACAAAACAGGCTAAAACCACTCTGAACAAAGAATAATGTTACTGGATTTCACAGCATTATGATAAGATATTTGCAAAGGATAAAATAATGCTCTTTTCTTCAAAGTAGCTGTTCATTTCAACACACATAATATAATCGTTTCATGTATACTGTTTGGGGGAAGACCTACACATGTATAAGCCTTTACAAGCATATCTATATTTTCTGTATTGGAAGAGAAACAAGCCAAAACAAACAAATTGCTAGGAAAACATGAAACAAAAAAGACAAATAAATAACAACAGCAAAGAGCCAAAAACAATGATGATATATTACATAATGTTCTCCAAGAGTTCCACAGATCAGCAGACACTAAAGTGAAAAATTTTTCCAATCCTATGGATGTTTGCTGTTTTGTTCCAAGAACTTATGTAGTACAGTCATCTTAGTTATCCTAAGCATGATTATACAGTTTTAAATATTTTTTCTTTCCATTCCTTTTCCTTTTTCCTCCTTTTCCAGGAGATATTATTTTTTTCCTCTTCAGCAGATTCTTACCCTTTCATTTTATAAATTGAGGCTTTTTTATTTTAAGTACTCTTACCATTTCTTGCATTAGGGAGACAATATGGTTTTTATTAATGAGCTTGATTTATTTCACTTATGAATATAGTATCAAGTTATGTCCATTTATTTATAAATATCTCAACATGATCATTCTTTATAGCTGTAGATATACATTCTTTATAGCTGTATTGTATATTGTATAAAAATACCACAACTTTTTTTATTCATTTCTTAGTTGATGGGCATTTAGGTTATTTCCAAGATTGACTATTGCAAATTGTCCTGCTATAAACATGGGTGCACATATATCACTGTGGGATGTTTTCGGTTCTTCTGGTAGTATGCCCAGAAGGGGAATAGCTGGGTCAAATGAGTCTTCCAATCCCAGCTTTTGGAGGAACCTCTAGACTAACCTCCACAGTGGCTGCACCATTCTACACTCCCACCAACATTGCAGAAGAATTCCTTTACCCTGCAAACTCTCCAGCATTTGTTGTTGGTAGTATTCTTTATCATGGCCATTCTTTCTGAAATGAGAAGAAATCTCAGTGTTTTTTTTTAATTTGCATTTATCTAATGACTGATGATGCTGAACATATTTTCATATATTTATTTGCCTTTTGTATGTCTTTTTTTGGAACTGTGTATTCTTTTCACATGCCTATTTTTGGATTGGGCCTTTGAATTTCAGGGTCCTAATTGTTTTAATTCTTTATATGTTCTAGAAAGAAGTCCTTTGTCTGAGGGACAGTAGATTAAGATTTTTTTCCCAATTTGTGTGATTTTTTTCAGTATGTTGGAAATTTCTTTTAACATGCAAAAATTCTTTAGTAATATATACTCTCAATTGCTGATTTGCAAAGTATGTCCCATGTGGTTTGATTTTTTTTTCAGAAATTCTGTACCTACATCTGTCTTCAAGTTTTCTACCTAATTTTTCTTCCAGAAGATTTAGTGTTTCTGTTTTAATTTTAAGATCTTTGATCCAATAAGATTTAATTTAGAACATGGTGATAGGCATGGGTCTAGTTTTAGCTTTCAACACACAGAGAGCCAATTTTTCCAGCACCAAATATTAAAGAGAACATCTTTCTTCCAGTGAATGTGTTTGGTGCTTTTATCAAAGATAAGGTGTCTGAGTGTGTTTCTGGTTGTAATTGTATCTTCTAATGTATTCTATTGATCTTCAGGTCTGTTTGTATTGCAGTATCATATTGATTTTAATACAGTAGATTTGTAGTAAAATTTCATGTCAGGAACTATGATGTCTCCTGCTCTGCCTATGTTACTTAAAATTTCCTTTGCTATTCAAGGTCTCTTCTGGTACCAGATGAATTTTAGGAGTGATTTCTGTAGATCTGTGAGGTATGTTAGTGGTGTTTTGATTGGAATTGCATTAAATCTGTATAACAGATTTGGGGAAATTACCATTTTCATATGTTTGTTCTTCCTATCCATGAAGAAGGAATGTCTTTCCATTTCCTGAGGTCCTATTCAGTTTCTTTAATCAGGGAATATACTTTTACCTGAATAGATCTTTTATTTCTTTTGTTACATTGACTCTTAAGGATTTCATTATTTTGGGTACTATTTTGAAGGGTGTGCATTCTCTTATTTCTCTCTCAGATATTTTGCTGTTTGTGTATAGGAATGCTATTAATTTTTGAGTGTTGACTTTTTATCCAGCTACCTTACTGAATGTATTTATTGTACCTAAGTGCCTTTCATTGGAATTTTGGTGGTTTCCTATGTAGAGTATCATGTCATCTGCAAATAATGATAATTTAATTTCTTTTTTATCTTTATTCCTTTTATTTCTCTCTCTTGTCTAATTACTCTGGCTAGTATTTCCAGCACTGTATTGTATAGGAGTGTTGATAATGAACATTCTTGTCTTCTTCCTTATTTTAGGGTAAAGGCTTTCAGTTTTTGGCCATTTAATATGATACTGGTTGATGGTTTTGTCATAGATAGCTTTTATCATTTTGAGATAAAGACCTTCAATTCCAATTTTCTGAAAGTTTCTTATCATAAACAAGTGTTGGACCTTATCAAAAGCTTTTTCTGCATCTATAGAAATGATCATGTGATGCTTATTTTTGCTCTGTTGATATGGTGGTTTACATTTATTGATTTGCATATGTTGAAAGATCCCTGCATTCCTGGGATGAATCCCACTTGGTTGTGGTGTATAATCTTCTTGATGAGTTGTGACATTCTGTTTGCCACTCTTTTATTGAGAAATTTTGCATTTATGCTCATTAGGGAGATTGGCCTTTAGTTCTCTGTTTTGGTTGTGTCTTTCTAAGGTTTTGGTATTAGAGTTATATTTGCTTCCAGGAATGAATTAGAGAGGATTGCTACCCTTTCATTTTCATTGTAGATTTTGAGGAGTGTTGGCATTAAGTCTTCTTTGTATTTCTGGTATAATTACACAGTGAATCCATCTGGACATGAGCTTTTCTTTGTTGGTAAGAATTTAATTACATTTTCAATTTAATTAATTTACATTGGATTATTCAATGGTTTTATATCTTCTTGACCCAGATTTGGTAATTCATATGTTTGCAGGAATCTGTCCATTTCTTCTGAGTTATCAAACCTATAAGAGTAGAAATTTTCAAACTAGGTATTGATGATCTTTTATATTTCCACAGGATCTATAGTGATTTCACACTTTTCATTCCTTATTGCATGATTTTTAGATTTTTCTTTCCTTTTTGTAAATAAAATTTTCTATAGGCATATTGATTTTATTTATTCTTTAAAATAACCAACTCTTTGATTCGTTAATTCTTTGTATTGTTTTCTTACTCTCCATTGCATGGATTTCTACATGGACGTTTGTAATCTCCAACCTGCTACTGGCTTTGGGCTTGAGTTTTTCTGCTTTTTTGAGATTTTTGAGGTGTAGCATCAGATTGTTTATTTGTGTTTGTTCTGTTTTCCTGATGTGGGAGTTCACTGCAATAACTCTTCCTCTGAGTACTGCTTTCATTGCATCACACAGGTTCCAATAAGTTGTATTTGTAGTTTCAGTTGCTTATAGATATTGTTTAACTTCTCTAATTTCTACTGTGACACACTGATTGCTCAACAATGTATTATTCAATTTCCATATGTTTGTAGGGTTTCAGTTTCTTTTGTCACTAATATCTAATTTTATAGCACTATGAACCAATAACATGCTTGGGATAATTTCAATTATTTTGAATGTACTTAAGCATATTCTGTTGTATAATATATGGTCTAATTTAGAAATGTCCATGTACTGCTGAGAAGAATGTATATTCTAGTGTTTTTGGGTTGAACATTCTGTATAAGTCCACCAAGTACATTTGTTCTCAAGTGTGATTCAGTTCTGTTATTTCTTTGCTGATTTTTGTGTTTAGTTGATCTGTCTCTTTGTGTTAATGGCATGTGTAAGTCTTCTGTTATAATTGTTATTGCTTATTAGATTTTTCATTCCTGTTATGATTTGTTTTGTATAGCTGAGTGCTCCCGAATTTGATGTGTAGATATTTAAGATTGTAATCTCTTCCTCTTGAAGTTTTCTCCTAACTAGTATTTAGTGACCTTCTTTATTTCTTTGAATCATTTTTGGTTTGAAGTCCACATTGTCTGCAAACATAATAGATACTCTTGTTTTTGTGTTCCTGTTGCATGCAGTATTGTTTTCCATCCTTTGACTTTCATTCTATGAATTCCCTTTTGTGTTAGATGGGTTTCTTTTAGACAGCATATGGTTGGATGTGGTTTCTTCATCCATTCCCCCTGTTTCTTTTAATTGATGAATTGAGGCCATTTACATTAATAGTTATAACTGATACATAATGGTTTATTTTTGACATGTAATGTTTCTGCTGTTGATTCTTTATCTTTCCAGTCTGTTTAATTGTTTGCCTTACTTAGTGGTTTTTTCCTATGTGTATCTAGAATGTCTTTGAGTATTCTTTGCAGGGTTGGTTTGGTGGTCATAAAGTTATTCAGCTGTTCTTTTTTCTTTGAAGTATCTTATTTCTCCATCCATTTTGAAGGATAATTTTGCAGGATACATCAATCTGGCTTTTAAGTCATTTTGCTTTAGGATCAGAAGTACTTCACTCCATACTCTTTGTGATTTCACTGTTGTGTTGAGAAGTCTGCTGTAATTCTTTATAGGTGATTTGTCTTTTCTCTTTAACAGCTTTTAACTGTCTTTTTTATGTTGAATTTCTGGGATGGTGTTTAATATATGTCTCAATGTAGCTTTATTTTGTTATGGCTATTTGGATTTCTATATGCTTCACTGAGCTGTGTGTCCTTTTCATTATCAATTTTGGGAAATTTTCAGCTATTGCTTCTGTAAATAGCCACTTGATATCATTTGTCTTGTCCCCTTTTTTCATTTCTACTTAATAGATTTATATTGTTCTTCTTTGTAACCACTTGTAGTTGTTTAAATATTATTTTCTGCTTCCTTGTTATTTTTTTAAAGTTTTTTCCTTTCCCATTCACTAGCTTAAACCTTGTCTTTGAGGTCTGAAAGTGTATCTTCACTTTCATTGAAGTGTGTTTTGCCAGTTTTCAATGGAATTTTTGATTTTCTATATCTCTCTTTGAATCTGCTTCATGCATTTTGTTTGTTTCTCATATTTTTCACTCAAAGTTTCCATCTTTTTGCATTGTTTCTCTAATTTTTTACCTATGTCTTCTTCAGCATTTCTTTTATTGCATTTATCATTTATTCTTTTGCCTCAGACATTATTTCTGTTATGATTTCTTTTATAGCTTCTGAGAGTTGTTTCTTTACTTCAGTTGCTATGACTTCAGGTATTTCAGGTGTATGACTTGCATTTTCTTCTATGTCCATGACATCTAGCCTTGCTTTGGGTAGGCTGTTGGTTTGAGATTGCATTTTGTTCTTTCACTTTGTCATTTTCCTATATTTTCAGGCTCTGAGCAATGTTCCAAGGATTCCCCATGCATTGGAAATCAACTCACACACTTCCAAGTCAGGAAAAGGATACAGGAGGCTCAATGCATTCTGGGGGCCACAGAATATGTCCCAGTTACACCCACAAAGGCCACTGGTGATTTGGGAGTCTAGGGGGTGTATTATTGGCTCTGATCCATGTCCCCAATCTTCCCTGTGCCTTGAAAATTACCTGCTACTGGAGATTGAAGTTAGGCACCTGTCTTCACCCTGGGGTCACTGGGTATGGGCCATTTAGGCCTACAGAGATTTTCAGTGCACCCTCTGATGATTTGGGAGGTATATCCGGGTCTTTCAGGCTCTGAGCAATGGTCCAAACCTTCCCTGTGTGCTGGAAATTACCTCATGCCAGAGACTGAATCTAGATATTACTTTTAAGACATATTACAATAAATTGGAAAATCTATATGTAATTTGTAAGTTCCCAGACATATATGATAAAAAAATATTGAAGAAACAAGACAAAATTTTAAACAGATTTGTAACAAGAAACAAGACTAAAATAATAATGAATAACTCCCAATGAAAGAATGCCCAAGATTTGGTGTATTTGCCTCTGAATTTTGTCAAATTTGAAGAAAAACGTACACCAAACTTTTATAAAATTGTTAAAAAACCAAAAAGGAAAGACTACTTTGAAAAGATTTCTATGAAGTAATTAATCTGTAGAAATTACCAATAGTAATGTTATCCTGCTATGAAAAGTAAATACTATACATAAAAGTAAACTACAGATAAATATCCATGGTGAATATGGATTCAAATATCAACAGTAATATTCTTTAAAACAAAATTCAAAACCTTAAAGATCATATAACATGATCAATCATGTGACACCAAAAGTTGCAGTGATGTTTCAACCCATGTAAATCAATAAATGTAATACTCCACACAAAGAAATCCAAGGACAAAAACCACATGATTATCTCATTATATGTAGAACCTGACTTTGAAACTATTTAACATTCTTTTATCATGGAAAAATCCTGTAGCAATTATGTTAAAACAATCTTTCTTCAAAATGATAAAAACTTATATGTGAAAAATGCAAATGCATGCATATTGTAATGGCATGTTTGTAATTTCATCTTTAATGTAATAAAAACTAAAAGTATATTCTCCAAAATTATAGATGAGACAATTGTGTCTGCTCTTGTCACTCCTGTTCAATGTTGTATTTCAAATTTTAATATATGCAATTGAACAAGAAAAAGAAATAAAAAGTCAGAGAAGACAAGATGGCTGATCAGTGAGCAACAAAATACAAAGCCTCCCAGGAGAAACAACTCATACATCAGAATAAAGCACCCTGGAGAGACCAACACAGGGGGAGATGGATCTTCTTGACACAGGAAGAAATTAAAACATAAAAAAGCTTTTTAAATACTTTGGGACTACAACTGAGACAGCTGAAGATTGTGGGACACAGCATTTTCATGGTGACCTGGCAAGTGTGCACCAGCTTGGACCTGCAATGGCCGGCAGAGCCACTCAGACTCATTCCTGCCACCACTCGAAGGAAGAACTTCAGCACTGAGATCGGGGTTTGGTGAGCCCAATGGAAAGCAGAGCCAGTAAAGGGACTTTCATTAATCCATGGTCAGTGCTGGGAATGAGACCCCCCACATGGGAGGGTTTCGACCAAATGGGTGACATGTTGGAATCAGGCAGGAGGAGCCTGAACTGGGAGTGACAGTGACTGCAGTTGGTTCCTCCCTTCCCAGAGCAGATTCATGGGATTTGCTCGGACTGGGCAATGCCCCTGACAGGACCCAATGAGCTGCCCCAAATTAATTCACTGTGCCTAACATGCACTAATTGGGTGAAAGGCTCCTGAAGTTTGGTTGGCCCAGTGGGGAGGGGCAGGCATACACAGCCTGCTTACAACTCAGTGACAAGAGCAGGCAGGAGGGGGCAGAGGTCCCTTGCCAGTGTGCTTCAGAGGAACTTGGCAAGCAGGGAAGTGTTCTGGGATCTGCATTTTAACCTGGGTGGAGGAAGCCAGGGCCATGACAGGAGAGAGAGGCAGGAGGATGCCCCCAGCCCAGAACCTTGAGAACACTGAACCAGGAGAAGGAAAAACAATGGTAACTGAGGGCAGCAAACACACAATATCAGACATGGCTTCAATGGACATTAAGAGATATGTTCAGGACCTTGTAGATGAGCTCAAAACTGAAATATTAAATCAGGTAAAGCAGGATATGAGTAGAGTAATAAAAGAAATGCTCTCAGCAAGCATGTCTCAGGATGATACAGATGGAAGAAGGGAGGAACACAAAAAAAGGAGAGAAACATTCAATAAATAAAGAAAGAAAACATAGAATACATGAAGCAGATTCAAAGAGACTACCAGGTAATTAAAAACTCCATTGAAAGCTGGGAAAACTCCTTAAAACAAACTAAGGATAGACTATCAAAACTTGAAGACAAGTTGGCAGTGTGTGATCATAAAATGAAAGATCTCTTAAAAATAACAAGGAAACAAGCAGTAACAATACAAAGGCTAGAAGATGACAAGAGAATCTACAATTTAAGAATAAGAAATGTGAATGAAGAAGTGGGAATACATGCAGGCAAATTACAAAGGCTATTCCATAAATAATTAAGGAGAACTTCCCAAGCATGGGAAAAGAAAATGACATTTGGTTGTGTGATGCATGCAGAACCCCAGCCACATACAACCAAAACAGATCTACACGCAGACATATAATAATCAAGATATCATAAATTCAATATAAAAACAGAATATTAAAAGCCATCAGAGAAAAGAAACAGATTACCTATAAATGTAAGCCCATCAGAATCATGGCTGACTTCTCAACACAGGTCATCAGATCAAGAAGAGCTTGGAGTGAAGTATGCAAAGCCCTGAAAGAGAATAACCTCCAGCCCACATTGACATACCCTGCAAAACTGTCACTAGAATTTGATGGAGAAACAAGATTCTTCCATGACATAGAGGAACTGGGTGAGTTTGTGACCACCAATCCAACCCTACTGAGAATACTGAAGTACATTCTAGAGAGAAAGAAAAAAAATACCAGGATTTTAGGAACAGTGGCAGAAAGGCCTCAATGCATGGGACAGGGAGTAGAATGAAGGAGAAAAGTAGACAAACAAAGGCAGGAAAATAGCATGGCAGAAATGAAGCAGAGAAAGATAACTAGAAATTCTAACATAGATGGCCTTGATATGCTATATTGTTAATAGTGCACCAGGATTTAAAACCCACATTACTCACACTGCTCTGCTTGGATGTATTATATTCTGTTCCAGTCATTCTACCTGTACTAGATTTGAGGGCACAGAAAGTAATCCCCAAAATAACAGGATATAGTATGGTAATCATCCTTAATTTCCTATTAACTTTATCTAAAGCTCTGTAAAACCTACACAGCCTTACCATGATTGATCATAATTGAATCTGGTTTGTTTGAACACAGTTTTGTATTGATAGATTTTATTCAAAGCTGTTATGATCGATAGGATCAAGTCTGAGAGTATTGGCAACTGCACTTAAAATGACAAGATCCATTAGAATATCCACTATGGTTTGATTATTACCTGCCTTAAGATTTATACTGTCTGCAATGTTTTATTTTTACTATAATTATTTACTGATATACTCAATTATACTGCTATATTCAATTATGCCTGGTGATGTAGACATTCTATTGAAGATAATAAGAAACAACACAGTAATCATTGTAATCACCTTGTACTATGGTTTTATATGACTTTTTGATTTCATATTTTTATAGGAATTTTTTGTTTTGTCTTGCTATGTTTGTTCTTCCCTCTAATACATAAAGTATAGAAATACATGCAGAGATTCATGCATGCATAGCTGTTTACACTCTCACTGTTTAACTATATACTTTGTATGCTTTAATTTTGTAACTTGAACAACTATTTCTAAGAGGACAATATGTAATTTATCAACTAGTGATTTCTTACTGTTTATCTTTTTCTAAATTCCGTATTTTCTCTACCTAATACGTGTTTTTTCCCCTTTAAATAAAAAAAAGAAATAAAAAGTTTACAAATAAGAATGGAAGAATTCAAATTCTATTTGCTGATCATATGATTCTTTGTAAAAGACTCTAAAAATTCAACCAGGAAACAGTTAAATGTAACAAATTCAGTGAAGTGATAAGATACAGAATAGCCACAAAAAAATCAGTAACTGGCTTGTGTACCACAATGAACCACCAAAAATGAAATGAAAATGGTTCCATTCACCATAGTTTCAAAAAAGAACTAGGATTCAACCTGTCAATTAAGGTGGGAGACCTTAGAAATGAATAGTACAAAGCACTGAAAAAATTCTGTGGAAGATATTAGAAAATGGAAAAATCTCTCTTGTTCATGTCCTGGAAGAAATATTTCAAAATGGCCACATTAGAAAAACTAATCTAAATATCCCATGTACTCCCTGATAAAATACTGACAACATGCCTCACCAAACAAGAAAATCCCATCCTAGCATTTATAGAGAGGCATAAAAGATCCAGAATAGTCCATACAAACCTAAGAAGAGAAAACCCACCCTTAAGGCAACACAAAATCAAATTTATAAGTATACTACAAAGCCAAGTAACAGAAACA
>PVLA01017451.1:0-11757 GCA_004027455.1 Hydrochoerus hydrochaeris
ACACACACACACACACACACACACGCACACATAAGCATTTTATTTTTTGAGAATGTGTCTTGTATTTCAGCAAATGGCAGCGACATACCTTTACTGTAATAAAGCCAACATACTGTTACAGTTTTCCCAGAGAGAAAATAAAATTTGTCCAGAAATGGATAATCCTTTAAATTTTCAGGGAAGTGGGTTGAAAGAACCTGGACCAGAGACCAAGAGTGGTTAATTAATACATTCATGAATAGTACCTATTGTATACCTAGCAAAGAAGAGACTAACCTAATTTTAAAAAATTGCTAGAATTTATTTTTTAAATGACCTGAAATCATATAATTCAATATGAAAATCTGTTGGGAAAAATGTAATCATGTAAATATAAGAAATAGAGTAGTAGAAAGTGTTGACTCATTAGCAGAGAAACAAAAACTAAAACAAGGAAAATAAATAGCAAAGCATGAGTAATAAAATAGATTTTCTTCTTTAGTCCAATAAAATAATTTGAAAGTGATAATTTAAAGCAAAAAGTATAAAGTTTTAGGCTTTAGGTATTCAGATAAATCACTAAGATTAATTAAAATATTTTTCACCTCACCTAAGATTGTTTTCCTTTCCTTAGAAACCTGACTATTTCACTGTCAAAGAAAACTGAACAACTGTGCACCAACTAAAATAAACAGAAAACAGGAAATAGGAGCCTTATATTTCATTGAAATTGCACTGTGACAGATGGCTCATGTGTTAACAAGAATATTAAAATGATCTTCACTGACTGATTGCCACCATCTCAACTATAATCCTCAAATGTGACTATTATTGGAGAGCTTGAGGGATTGAATGTATGAGAACATGTGTAATGATTGTAGAACTAATATGCATGGCATATTTTATGCATATGTTTACAGGCTCCTGCTAATGAAGTTTATGCAATTTGCAGAATGATATCATCATTTAGAAAGCCATCGTGAGCACTACACATCCAGGTGTAATGAGTGTGGGTCAGCAAAGTTATCAGCGAAAAGGTCAACGCTGTTTTGTTTTGTTCTGCTTGTGGAGACTGACTCCCGGAAACATGCTTTACTTTATTTTGTCTCACTTTTCTTTGTCTCTAATGGCAATATGACCATACTAAGTTGCTGAGTGAAGCAGTTAATATGAAATAACACAATGATGTCTTTCACATATGAGAATCTTTATTAATGAAAGAATTCGTGTAGATTATGTTTTGTTTGAATGTAAGGTAGTTTTAGGGAACCATGTAGGGACATACAGCATGTAACATGATTTAATATTAATATTGGACTAAAAGTTAAGAAAACACATTTTATTCAATTTACTTAGCTGTATTTTGCAGTCATGATTTTTCTATAAAGTTAATCCATCATCCATGCATCTGCAAAATTGCTACTACTGTGGGGATGATGTTGATCAAAATATCCCTGCCATAGTCCTACTTTTAATGGCCTAAATGAGAAAATAGGATAGATAGAAATTGGCATATTCATTTCCCTAAGTACTTATTAACAATTAGTAATTTTACATTGACGGCTACCTGCTCTTGAAAGAAAAATGCAGCATGCGATTCACAAGGGTTCTGTGTGGATATGACAACCAAAACATCCTTTTCTTTTCTTTTCTTTTTCAATCCATTCACAGGTAAGTCCATGAAATTAGAGAGCAGGTACACTGCAGTCTATGAAACCACCTTGCTTTCAGCAGTGTTTACTGCTGGATTGAGAATATTCCTCAGAACAAATTTTTATTGGATGATAAAAATCAAAAGTCATATTTTGGAAGACAAGGGTTTTATTTCATATTGCTTTAAAAATATAAAATTATTTTTTCTTTTTAAAATATTTCCTAGAAAATCTTGAAAATCAACATACTGAAATCAGTATGAACATTGATCTTATCATTTGAAGAATTATAAGATGAGTTGAGCACCACTGACCTGTGACCTCCTCCTTCCAAGAGCACCACCAGGATGTACGTGTAGCTAATACTCTGAAGACTAATGTTTTTATGTGGTCTCCAGTCATTAATGTACCTTAGCTCTTTTTAAATAGAATACTTTGTTGAATTACCCAATAATAAGATATATAAACAAATCACAATTTTCAATAGCCGCACAACCATAGTATGGGTCATTAAAAGACAAGAATAGCACCCCAGAAGCTTCAGTCATTTTTTACAATGACAAGCTCAGGAGATCTGCTTTTCTATGAAAGAAGAACAAACTAGACCATATTGGAAAGACAACCATTGTTCAAAATGCTGATAACATTGAGTCTTCTTTTTTCAAGAAAGATTATTAACACTCAGTAAGAACAGGAATCAGTGTGGAATTTGACCAGGCTGTACACACACACACACACACACACACACAGGAGAGATAGAGATAGAGAGAGAGACAGAGAGAGACAAAGAGAGAGAGACAGAAAGAAAGAGAAACAGAGAGAGAACTCTGCATTGAAGTAAAACTTTGCTGGTCGAGCAAGATATGACAGCTATGACTGGCTACTGTGGAGCCTGGCTACTATGGAACTCCGGCTTAGTGATGTCATATGTTTTACATGTTTAGCTTACTTACTGTAGTTTCACTTTGCAAAATCCAGCAGCTATTTTTAAACTCAAATATTTATTGGCTTTACTTCAGGTTTCATGTGCAACCTGTATGTTGAACTCATACCTTAATGAGAATAACATTTAGCATATACAGTGTGCTACTACTGTTCTGTCATTCAGATCAGTTCCATCACCCTAACAAATGCTTTTCACTTCCTGGAAAGCATTTCACTCTTCCAGTCTTCCTCTGTTTTCCACCTCTATGGTTTGCTTTTTCCAGAATGTCAGATAAATGAAATTGTCCACTATTAGAATTTGTGTCTTTTATTTAGCTAAGTGAATACAAGTTTCATCTATGGAGTTGGGAAAATCAATAACCCATTCCTATTTATCATTGAGCAGTATTCTTTTGTATGAATGTATTACAGTTTGCTTCTCAATTTGCATATTTTTAGTTATTTACTGTACCAAGAAAAGCTGCCATGGACATTCATCTAAATGTCTTCTTTAGATCTATGCTTTCATTTCTCTAAGATAAACACCTAGAAGCAAAACACCATAGTCATGTGGTATAAGGGATACGTCTGAATTAAAACAAACTGCAAAACTTTTTTTTAAGTTACTGCAGTATTTTCTATCCTCACCAGCAGTAAGGTAGGATTCCAGTTACTTTGTATTTTCACCAACACTTGATATGATCAGTATTTTACAGTTTAGACAGTTTAGTAGATGTCTATTGGTATTTCATTATGATTTCAACTTGCATCCTTCTAGTAGCAAAAGATACTAAGTTTGCCTTCATTTATTAATTTGTCATGCATCTATGTGCCATGGTGAAATTTGTTCAAACTCCTTGTATTATAGGTAAAAACTCTTACCAGGTACTGTACATATGTTGGAAATAATTTTTCAAATTTGTGTCAGAACTTTTCATTCATGAGAATGTTTTAAAATAACAGAAGTTTCAAATTTTGATGTAATTCATCAACTGAGAGCCAGTGTCATAAAAAGTGTTGCATCTCATGTATTTTGCAAATTGTTTTGACTGTCTAACATGCAGATTAGATCTGTATCCTTTCTGTCATTCTCTTTGGAAGTTGTTCTTCACTACACATTAGGTGGATGTATTGGTTTTGATTTGCTATCTCTGACCCACTTACAATTTGAATTTTGATATATGTTTTATAGTGTTAATTTGAACTATTCTTGTTATTGACCAATTATACCCTAAAGATAGTTGTTGATTGCTTAACAACTTCATCCTCTTCAACTTCTTTAAGTTGATTTTTTTATACATTCGGTCAGTTACTAGAAAACATATTTGCAATTTTAACCCTTATTGGTTGTATGTGGTACCTCCTACATTATGGTTCACCTTGTCCATCACTAGCAAGAGATATAATTGCAGAGGTTACCTACCTCCTCCAACTCTGTCCTACCTCCTGCCAAGGACACCCAACTCAATATCATTGGGTTAATCCACTAAAGAGCATAGCACACTTGGGATCCACTATCTCTCCAGGAGTCTCTTCATCTGTTCAGGTTGACAATGAACATTATTAGTCTATTGCCCTAGCCAAACATTCTACACCTCTTAAATCTCTGGAAATAAATGATCTGTTTACTGTATCCATACTTCATTTCTTTTCCACAATGTAATATGAGTGATTATGGTGTGCAAAGACAAGGGTTTTTTTTTTCACTTACAAAAATATATAAAACACTAATCATATTGTAGAGCAAATCAATAACATTTCTTTTTAGCACTATTATTCCATTATATGGACACAATAAAGTTTTCTTTTTGAAAGATAGTGTGCTTCATTCCAGGTTTCAGCAAATATGAATAAAATGCTACAAACGCTTGCACATAAGTTTTTGTGTGAACATATACTTTAAATTTTCTTTAGTGTAAATTTAAAACTGTCATTGTTCATAGAAATATATGTTTAAATTTATTAAAACTGCCAAACTCTTTGCCAAATAGACTACAGTTTTGCCAGCCCATCAACAATAAATGAGAGAACCTCTTACTCCGAAACCTGGCCAACAATTCATTTTTAGTGGTTTGCATTTTTTCCACACTATCTGATAATATATTGTGGTATTTTGTTGTGGCTTTGTGTGCATTGTGCCTTTGACAAATGATTTTGAGCATATTTCCAAGTGTTAGTTTGCCATCTATGTATTTTCTTGGGTGTATTTTCTCTCTATGTACTACCTTTTCAAAATTATACTAATTTTTAAAATGTGATTATTTACTTTTTCTTTGATGAATTTTAAGATTCATTTTCTTGGTGGCTATGAAATTTGTAAACTTTATTCTAAAATGTAGCTTATCTTTTTATATAAATATTTTACAGAGCAAAAGTTTTTTTATGACTGGAATTTCATGTAAATTTTATGTCAAAGTGGGGAGAATAGATATGTTAAAAATGTTTTGTCTTTTAATCTGTAAACAGAATTTATATATCTGTTAAGCATTTAGATTGATTTCTTTCACCACTTTTGCAGTTCTCAGCACATAAATGCTACCCAAACTTTATTAGCTTACATCTGTGTTTCATTTAATTTATTCTCCAAAATTTGCTTTCTAAATTGTTTACTGTTGAAATATAAGAATGCATTGACTTTTGTATGCTAACTTTATTTTCAAAATTACTATAAATCTCATGATTTATAGGCTCTTTTGTGATTTTTATACATAATCATGTCACTGGTAAATACATTTTTATATTTTACTTTTCTTTAATTTATTTTCCTGCTTTAGAACTTTCAGGAAAATGCTTAATAAGAAACTTATACTTAACCAACTTTTAAATGTGCTATACAAATTATTAGCTATAGACCAGTGTCTAGAACTTGCTCACTTTTCAATTCTCCTCTATCCTGATAGAGAAAACTGAATACCAATCATTTTTTAAAAACTTTCAGACTTTTCTACCTTAATAAAACAAAGGTTCATCTCTTGAGGGCAAGGTTGGCTTCACCTGGGAAGGATATAGGAACATTGCCATGGCTGCTGTGTTACCTTCCCCAATTCCTCCTCTGAATCTAAAGGAATCTGGAGGGTAAGCTGTGAGCTTGTGGAAGCAGCCAAATGACTGCTTTCTTTCACCTGTTTACTCTCATCCTACCCCAAAATGATCCCAGCAACTCACCCAAGTTACTGTTTATGTATTGCAACTGGTCCATGCTTAAAAACAAACCTCCCATTCTGCATACACCTGAATTAAGAAACTATTACTTAATTTCTTTACTAATTATAGGGCTATTCAAATCAACACTAGCATTTTAGATGAGTTGTGGTAATTTGTTTTTATTCAGAGATTTGTCAATTTCAAACCTAGGCCATCAAATTTGTCCATGGGGGAAAGTTTGTGGTATTCCCATACTATCCTCTTGATGGCTGTACTGCTTGAAATGAGACAATGAGACCTCCTTTTTTTTTCCTTCTCATATTTCATTATTATTTTATTTGCAAATAATTATGGGAGTAGCAGGACAATTTGAAGCATGTAAAATGTACAGCATTCAAAACAGCATAGTTGACATTTCCATTCCATAATGATTGCATTGGTTACTGGGATCAAATAACCAATATATACATCTTAAAGAAGAAAACTTTCATTTGTCTCGTGGTTTGGGGGATTTCAGTACCTGTGGCTAGCTGGCTGCAAGGAAGAAACATCATTACAAAAGGACAAGGTGAAGGAAAGTCACCTTATTCAACTCATGATATTCGGGCCATAGAAAAGAAAAGCCAGAGAGGGAGGGGACGAGGGCCAGCTATTATCCTCAAGTGCACACCGTGAAGTCCTGTGTCTCCAGGAAGGCAACACCTGCTCATACCAATTCACCAATAGTTGAGTATTCTCACAACCTAGTCACCTGTCCAGCAATCTCTTAATCCAGTCCGGTAGAAGATCAAGATGAGCCAGCATAAACACTATTCTTAAAAAAATTTTTGATAAATTTGTAATTACACATTTTTACATGGATAGTTTGTCTTTTTTTAATTGTCAATGTTATTAGTGGGTTGTCTAACAATCATTTTAAAGATTTAGTTTTTGTTTAAATTGACTTTTTTTCTAAAATTTGGTTAATTTATGCTTTAATATATGTAATTCCGTTTATTCTGTTCACTTTAGGTGGAACTGTTTGCTCTTTCTCTATTTCCTAAGATGAAACCTTAGGTTCTTAATTTTAGATCTATTTCCTGAATATATGTACTTATTGCTATGCATTTTCCTCTAATCTTTTGTTTAGCTGAATCTCAAGATTTAATTTGTAATATTTCTATATATTTTTTTTTTCTGTTACCGGGGATCGAACTCATGACCTTGTGCTTGCCAGGCAGGTGCTTACACCACTGAGCTAAATCCCCAGCACCTCTATATCTATTTAATTTTTAAAACTTGAGGTATTTCTTTTGAATTCTTCTTTGACTAAAGAATTACTTAAAAGTACATTGCTTTCTCAATATTGAAATACTTATATTTCAGATATGATCTAAGAATGTAGATTACATGAATCATGCTTTTTATGTTTTAAAAATAATGTGTAAGAACATACAATGGTCTTGGTTAATTTTTGGTTTATTTTTCCTCATTAGTTTTGAGTTGCACATTTTTCTATACCCATTTATTTCTAATTATTAGATCATTTAATTTGCATGTGTTTTTTGTACATGGCATGAAAATGAACCTTAAAATTGTATATAATCTGACAAATTCTTTTGACTGATTTTTTAGCATATACAAGCTTAAAATCATAATCAATAGTTATCTTGAAATTCACAATTTTATCTGTTTTCTATTAGTTGCAACACTTTTCTTTTGTACTCTGTGACTCTACTTGAGAATTTTAATAAATCCTCTTAGTTTCTCATTTGTATCTCTTTCAGAATTATTTGAACAACTATTACAGCATTTGCAACATGCGTGTTTCCATAAATATCTGAATCCCTTTCATATAATTATGTATCTCTTCCTACATAGTAAAATAGCTAAAAAACAGTACATCATCAATTATTTCTTCCAGTTCTTCTACTATTATAATTTTATGGTGTACTTTGAGATATGTTCAGGTTATCATCTCATTAGCAGTGCTTGTCTTTCTATGTCAGGGGATAGATACTGTCCTGTCATCTTAGTATATTATGGATACAAGAAAATTGGTCATTTTTGTTTTTGTAGTTTATTTTTTCTTGGCTGTGTGATATTTGCAGTGCTCTTATCTTCAAACTGAAACTACTATTTAGATATTGTATGTCAATTATAAGAAATCATGCTATGCTACACAAGGTTTGGATTATCACAGATTCTCATGTGAAATTTTTGTCTTCTACATTTTTTACTCTGAAATTTGGATTATGTGCTTTGGTGTCCTTTTGGAAAATCTCACAGACACCAGAGATCACCACTTAAGATTTCTTATAATCTTCTTTACTCAGTTAATGACCTCTCCCATTATTTAACCTGGGTTATCTGCTGTGTATACCCCTCTATTGGTAACACAAGCATCCCTAACTAATTACGTGTTTGTTGCCTTCCGAACTCATGCCTCTGCTGTTGCTCTAGTTAAGCTTTTCAGTCTCTCACTGAGGTGTGTTTTACAGTTTCCTATCCACCAGCCTTTATAATATCAAGCATTTCCTTTCTCCTGATATATTATAAATCTTCTCATCTCACCAGACTAAACCTCTGAGGTTTTCCAGGGCTGCTTTCCTCAACAAAAATGCCTTATTCAACTTTTAAACAAAAGCTTCTCTTTCTAATAAGCTTTGAGCAGACCATAGTTTATCCTACACTGTTTTCTTTATCCATTATCATTTAGGAATCCATTGTGAACTGTATTCAGTGCTATCTGGAGCTCTCAGCACCCCAGGCCCAGGCCTTCTCATAGTGACCCCGTAGTACTCCAAAAGTATCCATGTATGGGCTACTTTCCAACGGTAAGTTTCATCAGGTCAAGTAATCTTTATGTTTGTCCTTCGGTCTCCAGCATTTGAGCTGATTTTTTTTTCTCTTATCACATCTTGGGAATAAATAAAACAGCTGAAAAAAATGAAAATGAGCTATTGTGGAATAGTATGGAAGGTCTTTAGATAATTAATAATAGAACCACTGTGTGACCTAGCAATCCCTGTTTCAAAAGAAATGAAATTAGTATATCAAACACTTTCTTCCCATAAGTACTGCTGTAATATTCACAATAGCCAAGAAATGACAGCAACTGAAATGTCCAACAACTGACAAATGACTAAAGAAAATATAGTACATATACATAAGGGAACTCTCTTTAACATCTAAAGAATGAAATCTTGTCATTTGTGGCAACTTGGCTGGAACTGGAGATCAGTATGTTAAACATGAAATAACCAGGCATAGAAAGATAAAGTGTTGAAAGACAAGCACTGACAATCTCACCCACATATGGGATCTAAAAAGTTGAGAGAATAATTATAATCAAAGTCTAGGAAAAGGAGGGGGAGATACATGAGAAAAACAAGAACTTGGCAGGGGCCTGCATCAGGGGTAAGCTGCCAGGAACCTCCACCGTGGGCCCGCCCTGCCACCGGGAACTCAGCAGAAGCCTGCATCAGGGGTAGGTTGCCCGAAACCTCCAACGAGGGCCCGCCCTGCCACCGGGAACTTAGCAGAAGCCTGCATCAGGGGTAGGCTGCCCGGGCCACCACCGTGGGCCTGCCCTGCCAGCGGAACATTGAGGAGGCCCGCCCAAGACTGAAAACTGCCCTGGACTGCTTCAGCTGGGCCCAGCCTCCCACCTGGAACATCAGAAGATCTCAGCGGGATCCAGTTAGTGTGAGAAAATTTGGAATTTTGCTCCCAGGTGGCGAACTTTGGACTACACT
Source organism: Hydrochoerus hydrochaeris (assembly GCA_004027455.1). Lineage (NCBI taxonomy): Eukaryota > Metazoa > Chordata > Mammalia > Rodentia > Hydrochaeridae > Hydrochoerus > Hydrochoerus hydrochaeris. The sequence continues at coordinate 9,437 of PVLA01017451.1, forward strand.
GGACTATCAGTGTGGTGAGTATACCCCTAAAATAGAGGTGTACAGGGGATAAATAGGGCCAGTAGTAAAACCCCCTACAACTAACTGTATGACGTTATTGTGTCTGAAAATAGTGTGTGTGATCCCCTACTACACATAGAAAACACCAGGCAGAGTGAAAATGACAAAACGATAAAGAAAACGCAGTCTCAAACATATAGTTCACCAGAAGCAAGTATAGGAGACATTGAAATAGAGGACTCCAAAAGTAACACACCGGGAATCTCTGAAAAGATAGCCAGTGAAATAAAAAAACAACTGCATCAGGCCATAGAGGAAATCAAATTAGTAGTCTCCCATATAAAGATAGAAATAACAACTTTAGTAAAGGAGTTGTTGAATGCAGCTAAAGAAGAACTAGAGAAAAAAGTACATGAGCATGGGAAACTGATTGAAACTTTGAATGAACAATATAGAAAACAAGCAGAATTCATGAAACAAACTCAAAGTGACATCCAAGAAACAAAACATTCTATTGAAAGCGTGAAAAGCCACGTAAAGGAAGCTGAAGATAGGATTTTGGACCTTGAGGACAGGATCACAGTTAGTGATCAGGAAAGGATAGAACTTTTAAAAATAACAAAGCAGCATGAAATGATAATCCAGAAGCTTCATGATGATGCCAAGAGCAACAATATAAGAATAATGGCATTAGTGAAGATGCAGGAGTCCAGGCAAATGACATACATAAAGTATTTACAGAAATAATAGCAGAAAATTTCCCAAACATGGGGAAAGAATCTGATATACAAATAAGGGAGGCATATAGAACACCAAACAGTCACAATCAACATAAATCCACACCCAGACACATAATAATTAAATCTCAGACACACAGCATAGAAACAGACTATTAAAAGCTGACAGAGAAAAGACACAACTCACCTATCAAGGAAAGCCCATTAGAATCATGGCAAACTTCTCAGCACAAACCCTCAAGTCAAGAAGAGCTTGGAGTGAGGTGTTTCAAGCCCTGAAAGAAAACAACCTTCAACCCAGACTGATGTACCCAGAAAAACTTTCATTCAAATTTAATGGAGAAACAAGATACTTCCATGACAAAGAACAACTGAAGAAATTCATCTCCACCAAACCAACCCTAGAAAGAGTACTGAAAGACATACTAGACAGAGATAAAAATGACCCCAATCCCCAAAACAACAACAGAAAGAAACCACCAGGTAGGATAAGCAATTAAATAAGAGGAAAAGCAGAAAGAAACAACTAGAACATAACATGGCAACGTCAAGCCAGTACATGGAAATCAATATGGAGAATTCTCAGAAGACTAGGATTGGAAGCCCCATTCAATCCAGCTATCCCCCTCCTGGGTATTTTCCCCAAAGAACTGAAAAGTTCATATCACAGTGATATATGTGCACACATGTTCATAGCTGCACAATTTGTGATAGCTAAATCCTGGAAACAACCAAGATGCCCATCAACTGCAGAGTGGATGAAAAAGATGTGGCATTTTTACAATGGAATATTACTCAGCTATAAAAAAGGATGATCTTGAAGCCTTCATAGGCAAATGAAGACAACTTGAGACTATCCTCATTAGTGAAATAAAGAAGAATCATATTTATAAATATCATATTGTGTCTCTAGTGTAAAAAGTAAATAAGAACTACAAGAGTAATAAAACCAAAATGTTTAATTGCTATTGTAAAAAAGAGAGTGCTCTAAGGGATATAGCTGCATGTATTTGACTGTGTAAAATGGATGATCATATTGCTGAATCTTTGTTGGATCTTTGAGCAGAACTGTTTGTAGTCTGACTGTTTGAATATATACTATGTAACTTTAACTTTGTAACTTGAACAACTACATCCAGGATGACAGTACATAATTTATAAATTACTGATTTCTTTAGTGGAGCTTTTTCTCATTCTATTTTTTCTTTCTTTCTTTTAGAATTCTGTATTGTTGCTACCCTTTTTTCTGTTTTTTTTTTCTTTTCTTTAAATAAAATTTTAAAAATGCATAATTGCTATTGTAAAAAAAGAGGAAATAGGAAACATTATAAAAGATATAGCTGCATGTAAATTTAGATATGTGGGAATGATGACCATATTTCTAGGTTCTTGTTGGATTGCTGAACAGATCAGTTTGCACTCTCACTGCTTTGGTGTCCACTTTGTGTGCTTTAATTCTGTAACTTGAATAACTATTTCTAAAAGAACAATATGTAATGTATCAACTAGTGATTTCTTACTGTTTATTTTTTTTAAAATTCTGTAATATTTCTCTTTTTCTGTTTTATCCCTTTAAATAAAAAA